>PVIA01009904.1:0-56569 GCA_004024845.1 Tonatia bakeri | reverse complement strand
TTGAACAAATAATAAAGGAAAACTTCCCCAATCTGGCAAAGAAAATAGACTTCCAGGAAGTCCAGGAAGCTCAGAGAGTCCCAAAGAACTTGGACCCAAGGAGGAACACACCAAGGCACATCATAATTACATTAGCCAAGATTAAAATGAAGGAGAGAATCCTAGAAGCAGCAAGAGATAAGGAGACAGTAACCTACAAAGGAGTTCCCATCAGACTGTCAGCTGATTTCTCAAAAGAGACCTTGCAGGCAAAAAGGGGCTGGAAAGAAGTATTCCAAGTCATGGAAGACAAGGACCTACATCCAAGATTGCTCTATCCAGCAAAGCTTTCATTTAGAATGGAAGGGCAGATAAAGTGCTTCTCAGATAAGGTCAAGTTAAAGGAGTTCATCATCACCAAGCCCTTATTATATGAAATGTTAAAGGGACTTATCTAAGAAAAAGAAGATCAAAAACATGTTCAGTAAAATGACAGCAAACTCACAATTATTAACAACCACACCTCAAACAAAAACAAAAGAAACTAAGCAAACAACTAGAGCAGGAACAGAACCACAGAAATGGAGATCAAATGGAGGGTTAGCAACAGGGGAGAGAGGGGAAAAGGTTCAGAGAATAAGTAGCATAGATGGTAGGTAGAAAACAGACAGGGAAGAGCAAGAATAGTATGGGAAATGTAGAAGCTAAAGAACTTATGACACATGGACATGAACTAAAGGGGAGGAATGTGGGTAGGAGAGGGTGTGCAGGGTGGAGGGGAATGAAAGGGGGTAATGGGACAACTGTAATAGCATAATCAATAAAATATATATTTTTTAAAAAGAAAGTGAAAACATATCTGAACAAATAATAAAGGAAAATTTCCCCAATCTAGCAAAGAAAATAGACTTCCAGGAAGTCCAGGAAGCCCAGAGAGTCCCAAAGAAGTTGGACCCAAAGAGGAACACACCAAAGCACATCATCATTAAGTTACCCAAGATTAAAGACAAAGAAAAAATCCTAAAAGCAGCAAGAGATAAGGAGACAGTTACCTACAAAGGAGTGCCCATAAGACTATCAACTGATTTCTCAAAAGAAACCTTACAGGCAAGAAGGGGCTGGAAAGAAGTATTTGAAGTCATGAAAGGCAAAGACCTACATCCAAGATTACTCTATCCAGCAAAACTTTCATTTAGAATGGAAGTACAGATAAAGTGCTTCCCAGATAAGGTCAAGTTAAAGGAGTTCATCATCACCAAGTCTATATTATATGAAATGTTAAAGGGACTTATCTAAGAAAAAGAAGACAAAAAATATGAACGATAAAATGACAACAAACTCACAACTATCAACGAATGAACCTAAAAGAAAAGAAAAACAATAAAAACAAAAACTAAGCAAA
The DNA here is from genome assembly GCA_004024845.1 of Tonatia bakeri. Taxonomy (NCBI): domain Eukaryota; kingdom Metazoa; phylum Chordata; class Mammalia; order Chiroptera; family Phyllostomidae; genus Tonatia; species Tonatia bakeri. Next base: position 55,188 of record PVIA01009904.1, on the reverse strand, counting down.
CAACCAGAACAGTAACAGAATTGAAGAAATGGACATCACATGGAGGGAGTTCAGTGGGAAGGGGAAAGGGAGGAATGGGGGGAAAAGGTACAGGGAAGAAGAAGCATAATTAGTAGTCATTAAATAGATGGGTAGAAATAAAAATGGCATAGGAAACAGAGTACTCAAAGAACTTATATGTACAACCCATGGACATGAACTACGGGGGGTAATGCCAGAGGGTTGGGGGGGCAGGGTGGAGGAGGGATAAAGGGGAAATATTGGGAAAACTGTAATAGCATAATCAATAAAAATACTTTTAAAAAGTTTAAATAGAAAAAAAAGAGAAAGGAACTAAGTGCTGTATGTGTCAGAACAGCCACACAAGAGAATATGATGCAGTCATTTAAAAGAAAGCAGTAGCTCTTGACCTGACTGGTATGACTCACTTGGTTGGTCATCGTCCTGCAAAGTGAAAGGTCAGGACACATGCCTGGGTTGCAGGTTCATGTTCCTCCTCCACCCCACTGGTCCAGGTGTGTAGGATCAAAGTGTCTTTCTCACATCAATGTTTCTCTCCCTCTCCTTCTCCCTCCTTTCCCCTCTCTCTAAAAAGTAAAATAAATAAAATCTTTATTAAAAAAAGAAAGCAGAAGCTCTTTATGAAAATATACCTCCCAGATATACTGTTAAAGCAAAAATACAAGGTATAGAACAGTGTATAGTATTATGCTGTGCGTGTGTTTTTAAAGGGGACTAGATAGCATATATAGTGTACATACTAGTATATGCACATTAAAATCTGTGGGACACCCTGGAAGCTGGTGATAGTGGTTGACTTTGGGGAGGGAAGTTAATGATCATAAGTGAAAAGGAAGGTGACTCTTTAACGCACACAATTTGGTACTCTTTAGATATTTTCCATCCATGTGTTTGTTATAATTATATCACATGCATTTTCCACATTATTCAAAAAAAGCATAAGTTAGCAATAAGGCTAACCCCTACATTGACCACTACCCAAATTACAAATTGTGTTTTCAAGTAGAATATAAATTAAGTTCTTAAAAAGGGAGGACTTTGATCACAAATGAGCAAATATTGTATGATTTCACTTACATGAGGGCCTAGAGTAGGCAATTTCTGAGAAACAGAAAGTAGAATACAGGTTACCAGGGGCTGGGAGAGGGGAGGATTGGCAGTTGGCGTTTCATGGGTCTAGCATTTCATTCTGTTTGGGAGGATGAAAAAGTTCCGGAGATGAATGGTGGTGACGGCTGCACAAAAATGTGAATGTGCTTAGTAGCACTGAGAAGTACACTTAAGAATGGTTTAAATGGTAAGTTTCATGTTGTATCTTTTGCTACAAAGAAAACAGTCAGGGATGACCAAAAAAATAGAGGTTTTGATGTCAGATGGTTTGGGTTCTAGTCCTTGGTTCCGCCACCATTTAGCTGTGTGTACTTTTGATCAAGTGCATGTACTTCTCTAAGCCTCAGACTTCCCACCAGCTAGCTAATGGGGCTGTCAGAGAGCCCAACTCGCAGGAGTCCTGCAAGAATTAAGTAACTTTACCCATGTGTTGCTGGGACTATTATAGGAGGTCAGGATTAGGGTAGTAAGAAGGCTAGAACAGCCACTGGACCAAATATTAAGACCAGCAGACTCAAAGACTGTACTTTCAGTGATCATTTCTATAGTTCATCACTAGAGGTTTCTCTGAATGTGTAGAGCACCTGAAACCATGAGGAGGAGGCACAGTGTTAAAAAAAAAAAAAAAAAGGACCAGCATATTCAGGTGGGACAAATGTCTAGTGAGTTTGTAAAGCATCATCTTCTGACACCTTTTAAATTTGTAAAATTTAAAAATTATGTGTTTCCAAATGCAGTGTCAGACAAAATTTTCTTGGCTGTTGGAAATATGCAAAAGTTGCAGGGATTCTTAACCTGAGGCCTACTAACCTACAGAGCAATTTGAATCTTGGCCCTGTCACTTATTGGCTGTGTGACCTCAGGCAAATTACTTAACCTCTCTGTACTTCTGTTTTGTGTGTGTATATTTTTTTTCCATTTATAAACTCGAGATGATACAAATGCTTACCTCATTAGGGGTGTTATAAGAAGTAAATGTGTCAAGTGCTTAGAATAGTACCTGGTACACAATAAGTCCTAAATAAATGTTTGTTAAATTAATTGAAATAAACCTGAAAGTCTTAGCAATTTTCTTTTTTAAAAGGAATTTATTTTTTACAGTAAGGAGACAGTGTTCCAGCCAAGACATAGTCATGGGGCCAAGCTGAACCTGCATAACTTCCCAGGGTGGGTTTACTGGCAGGTGGCTTGGGGAGTCTGAAGCGAGGTAAGGGGTGACCAGCTGAGGAAGAGCAGTGAGAGACTGAGGCTCTGAAGGGTTCGGGAACTTGCCCGAGAGGTCACACAGTTACAACAGAAAGTGAATTCAGCCCCCGCTTTCTCCTCCTCCCCTGTGCCTCTCTAACTGGGAACCACAGCTAGTGACTTGCAGACCTCCAGGACAATTCAGACAGCCTTGCTTCCTCCTGTTGTTCCAGACAGCTCGCTCTCAAGCAGAGAGATCTAGAAGGAGGGCTAAGATCCAGTAACTCTGGTGCAGCCCCCTTCAGGAGCTACATCTGATCTGGCTCCATCAAGTGCCTTAAGCAAGAGCTAGGCTGCAATCTCCCAAAATGAGCTCCCCCCACCTCAAGCTGATTCCTGAAATTCTGTTGTGGATCTTGCACCTATGTCTATGTGTAAAGTTTGTTGATTTTCCTGATTGAAAGGCACCACCCCCAACTTCAGAGGTATCACCTTTGTCCTTTCTCAGTGGTTTGCAAGGAGTGAAAAGAATTTGGATAGAGCCCTAACTGGTGTGGCTCAGTGGAGTGAGTGCCAGCCTGCAAACCGGAAAGTCTCCAGTTCAATTCCCAATCAGGGCACATGCCTGGATTGTGGGCCAGGTTTCCGGTTGGGGGCATGCGAGAGGCAACCAATCACCGATGTTTCTCTCCTTCTCTTTCTCCCTCCCTTCCCCTCTCTCTAAAAATAAAGAAATAAATAAGAATTTGGATAGAGGCTTTGGGGAGTTTGGTCAGTGAGAGAAGCCGCAGAGAACTTTCAGCATCCGAGGCTGTTGACCTGAGGTCACCTTTGAAGGACTGTTTTAGACATTGGGGGGTGTAAAATGTTTAGAAGTGTGGCTGGCACAGGGTTGGTGTTCCCTAATGGAAGAAGGGGCCACTTACTGGTTCAGTGGGTCTCTGGAGAGACAGTTCCAGTCCTCAAAATATTACTGCCAAGGTTTAAGGGTTTAAATCCCCCCAGATTCCATAATTTTTCTTAGGGAATTTGTGTTAACAACTAAGAGTTTGGTGCCCTGGCTGGTGTGGCTCAGTGGATTGAACAGCCAGCCTGTAGATCGAAGGGTCGCTGGCTTGATTCCCGGTCAGGGCGCATGCCTGGGTTGCAGGCCAGGTCCTCACCAATTACAGGAGGCCACCAATTGATGTATCTCTCTCTCATCAATGTTTCCTCTCCCTCTCTTTCTCCCTCCAAAAATAAATAAGTAAAGTCTTTTAGGAAAAAAAGAGTTTGGGAATCAGACAGGCTGGAGTTGGAGCTCAGCGGTGTGACTGTGCAAGAAGACACTGAGCCTTTGAACCCCAATCCTGGCCTATGGACGGGGACAATGATAGTACCTCCCTCGGGTGCCTGCTGAGGTATCAGCAAGCTCCAGCCACACCACCTGAGCTCAGTGGCTGCAGGCAGCTGACCCCCAGCCACTGATCCCACCAGTGTCACTGCTCTGATTAACTCCAGAAATGCTGCTTTGTCCTTGCCCTACTTGGAGAAAGGATTGTGGGTAGAGCCATGGGAGGAGAGCTGGGGCTGAAAGACACAAACACCTGCCCCTGTAGAATTCAGAGAAAGTTTAAAGATGGCAATCAGGGCCTGGGTGTGTGTGTGTGTCGAGGGAGGAGTGAAGGGCAAGAGGAGAGCAGACCAGGTTTGCAACTCAGTGGCCGTTGGAGCAGAAACCTGTCCAACACCAGAAGACAGAGGACACTCTGGCCAAGGGGTGCTAGGCAGGTGCTTTAAGCACAGAAGGCAAAGCATGGGAGTGGGGGGGAGGAGCATGGGGCCCATTTCCCTGCATTGGGGATTATTAAGGGATCTTTTCCTGAATGCGACACTAGCTCACAAGAATTTAAACTCCTAGAGAACAAGGATTTTTTTTTTTCTCTTTTGTTCACTGCTTCACTCTGCAGCCCTAGCTCCCTGTAATGCTCAATGAATATTTGTCAAACAAATGAGTGGTGAATGGCTGCATGGATGAGTGCCAGCAATGATGAGCAAGCCACATCTCTCAGCCCCCAGGAGACTCCTCAGCACCCTACCCTGAGACACACTCTCCATCCACCTTCCGACTCCTGAACTCCCACTGGCACCCACCAATGGCGCCCACCAATGGCGCCAGGCCTGAGGTGGGTGAGCTGTGTTCCTATTGAATTGTATGATCTAGTTGGCTGAACCCCTGACCTGAAGACCTCTCCCTGCCACATCTTGTTCCTTCGAGGATGTGTGGCCACTGCATGTTGTTTTGTTTGCTTATACACAGCGATGAACAGCCTTGGCCTCTGATAAGTTTATCAAATAAATGCTGATGGGGCCCATATGGCTTTCTCAATAATAATAACAATAGTAATAATAATAATAATGTGTTTTTTAAGTATATGCTACCTACCAGTCACATGTGTTATGTTATGGGATTCTTTCTGCAATCACGAAGGTTAGGTACAAATATTCTCCCCCAGGGACACACAGAGAAACTAAGCTTTTTCACGGCACCATCTTGCACCATACCTCCTGTATTTCACTGCACTGTATACCTCCAACAGTCCAGTGAAATGGTGCATGCAATTGTCTGCATTTTGCAGATAAGGAAGCGGTCTCAGTGAGGTTAAGTAACTTGTTTCGGTCGTACAGAGCTAGCAAATGGTGGGGCTGGGATTCTAACCCAAGCAGAGCTCACTCTGCTCACCCCGCCTCTCAGTTGCCAGGAGTCATCTGAAAGGTGACTATGAAGAAGAGAGGAAAGGTTTACTCCATGACAGGGTTCTTGAAGGTCTTGTTCCACCTGTGGCCACAGATAAAGTTTCAGCTCTTCACTCTCTCAAGATCTGCCCTGAGTCGCTGTGTGGGTGAAGATCCTAATTGCCCCCAACAGCAAGGCCACGCCAGTGCCCCTCCTGCATGTGGCTGTGGGCAGTATCCCCTCACCTTCTGGGCCGCCAGATTCTCTGCTTCCATATATCCCTGGGGGCCTGGGAGATGGCCATCCACAGAGCCTGAGGCTAAGGCTCAGAATAGCCAAGCTAGATTTCAGAGGCTGGCAAGAAGCAGGAGTCAAGGGAGAAAAACTTCACCCTCTTTCCCTTCCTTGTCTCTGATTCACACCTTTCACCTAGTGTTTAAGGAAGAAGGTTTCTTTCACTTCATCTTAGCCAAAAGGTCCAGAAATGGTAGGAGAAAGGTTTGTTCAATAAACTCCAATGCAGTGGAACCCACTCTGAAAGTCTAGGGCACAGGGAGCCCAGCTGAGCCAACAACATTAATAGAAAAAGGCATGGTGAGCCATGTTTTGCCTATTATCTAATCTGCACAATAACCCTATCAAGTAGGAACTTGATTGGCATCATCATTATCATCACCTCCATCATCACACTGTTATCATCACTATCATCCCCATCACCATCCCCATCAGCCCTATCAATATTATTACCCTCACCATCACCACCACCATCATCATCACTGCCATCCCCATCATCCCCACCATCTCCAACCACAATACCATGGACATGACTTCCCAGACCCAAGGTCCAACCCACAGATGGTAAGACAGACCCAGAAGACATGATACATCCATCCTCTAGAAATATTAAGAGTTTGGGCTCTAGAGTCTGAAAGATGCAAGTTTGGTTCTTAGTTTTGACACTTTCTAGCTGTGTGACTTCAAACAAGTGACCAGAGTCTACATCTGTAAAATTAGGCTGATCACAGTCCCTGCGTCATGGGGCTGTGATGAGGGTCACAGGAGCTGGTGCATGCAAAGTGCTGGGCCCAGCTGAAATCATAAAAGGAAACAAGCACAGGAGAACTCTCTGGCAAGGGGAACAGCAGTTAAGGGGAGAGCTGGGGACATTTGATTGGGAGCTCCCAGCAGCTCAGAATGTTGAGGGGCAGATGCTGCCCAGCCAGTGTGAGAACAGCATGGAGGGTCAGCACAGGGCAGCTCAGTAGTAGGACTGAAGAGATCACTCAAGGGCTCATTTTCCCCCCATAAAAAGCCAGGGTGTGGAGGGGTGAGAAGGACACCTGTCACCTGGAACAGGGATAAGAGTTCAAAGCTGGAGCTTCGATCTGTCCAGTCTGGATGAGATCAGGGAAAATGGATCTTTTTCCACGCTGGATGGAGGAGGTTCCAGCAAGAGCCAGCCACTCCCTCTCCTGATCCAAAGAGTTTTCCGAAGCTGCCAGCCTAGACCTCCACCATCCATGGTGCCATTTCCTTCTGGGCCCCTCCCCCTTTTTGATGATAGGTTTCTGAACAGCAATAATGATGGGTACCTAAAGTCAATCCTACATCAGTCAACCCTGAGCATTTCACTTCCAGTCTCCAGGGCTGTCCTGAACAACTGTGTGGGTTGTGTGTTCCACAGCTCCAGGGGTGTCATCCATGCAGAATACATTGTGAATGGTGCCCCCTAGAGTTGTGTAGTACACAGCCTTGTGGGGTAGCTCTGTAAGCCTCCTTCTTCTTGGAGATAGTACAGAATAGATCTTGGGTGCCCCAGATCTGGCTGTATTCAAGGCAGAGAAGACTGAGCAACATCTGCCAGTCATGACAGAGAGAGCCTTGCTGTCCAAGGCTTGTCCTTGAAAAGGTTGTGCCTGGGGATTGCAGCGACCAGTGATGGGGATGGATTACTGATTGTCCTTAATGTAGATTATTGAGAGACAATGTAGCATAGTGGTTATAAGAGCAGGCACTGGAGTCAGGCAGACCTTGGTTCAATTCTGCTCTAATACCTTCATTGTATGACTTTGGGCAAATTACTTGACCTCTCTGTGCCTATTTCCTCATCTAAAAAATGGGTTTATAATAAATGGGCATGGGTGTATCCTAGTCCTGCCTCTCAGGTGGAGCTACCATGAGAAGGAAAAAAGTGATTCAGGTAAAGCTCTAAGCATAGTGTACCCTGGGTAGTTAAATGGTCACTTCAGTTAACGGTCAGTGACATCACCGGTCAGGGAGGTAGTGCTTAGACTGGCCCATTGGAAGGCAGCTCCCTGAAATCCTGCCAGGGCAATGAAGGATTTGGGGCCCAATCTGAAGTCTTTGGCCCAGAGCCAGATCAAGCCAGTGCTTGATAGGAATTTGTCAACATAGTTTTTTCATAATCAGGTGCTATTACAGTTTCAAAGATTGTGCGGGAGAGAGTGTGTGGGCAAATGCTGGGAAGGAAAAGGCCTGCAATCCAGGTTTCTATGCCCACAATTCATTCCTCTAAACCAGAGATCAGCAGTTCATAGCCCCCAGGCCAAGTACAGTTCTCTACCTGTTTTTGTGCAACCTATGAACTAAGAATGCTTTGTCCATGGCTGGCAAAAAAAACAAGAGAAAAATAATATACTATGATACATGCAAATGACATGAAGTTCAAATTTCAGGATTCATAAATAAAGTATTATGGAAGCACACCCACGCTCTATCACTTAATATTACCTGTGGCTGCTTTTGAACTACTTTGGCAGCACGTAGCTGCCACCAAAACAATGTGGTACACAAAGCCTAAACTGCTTGGTCCTTCACTAAACAGTTTTCTGACCCCTGCAGAGTTTGGGTTCCTAAACTCTGCTGCATGCTGGAGTTACCAGGAACTTTCTTTTTTAAAGAGGTTTATTTATTTGGTTTTTATTTTTTATTTTTTAATTCTCGCCTGAGCACACACTTAGAGGAGAAGGGAAGATAGAGGGAGAGAAACATCAATGTGAGAGAGAAACATGAATCAATTGCCTCTCGTACATGCCCTAACTAGGTACAGAACCTGCCATCTAGGCATGTGCCCTGACTGGGAATTGGACCCACAACCTTTCAGTTAATGGGGTGACACTCCAACCAAATGAGCCACACTGGCAAGGGCTACCAGGAAGTTTTTAAAAGCTTAATGCTCAGGTCATGTCCTAGACAAAGTAAGTCAGACTCTCTGAGGGTTGAGCCAGGTATCAGATCCACTATGCAGCTGAGTTTGGGAACCTCTGTCATAGCCCCTACTGTGTGCCTCCTGCCTTACCTGGGAGGGCTGAACCAAGCTCAGAAAGCTTGCCCAGAATTTAAGTACCTTTTTGCTCCAAGACCTGTGGGCAGGGCTGCAGGCTGGCCCCCATGGGCCTTATTTTGTGTGACCCACGCAGTAATTTTTTAAAAATAAATTTGCCTCTTTTAAAAAAGATTTTATTTATTTATTTTTAGAGAGGGGGAAGGGAGGGAGAAAGAGAAGGAAAGAAACATCAGTGTGTGGTTGCCTCTTGTGTGTCCCTTACTGGGGACCTGGCCTGAAACCCAGGTGTGTGCCCCTACTGGGAATCGAACCAGTGACCCTTTGGTTCGCAGGCCAGTGCTCAATCCATTGAGCCATACCAACTAGGGCCCATGCAGTAATTTTTAAAGCTTGAAATTTCACTTTGGCATCTGGGTTCAGATACTCTTGAAGCCCCCATTTCCAAGTGGCAATAATCCTCTGGATCTGACTTGGCTTCATTGTGTAACATTGCCTGCTTGGTCCCTGAAAGCATTTGAGTTCAAGTGCCCTGACTTAACAGTAAGGAAGTCTAGCCCAGCATACTTCAAATTTTAACATGCACATGTGTTCCTGGAGGCTTAGATTCCAATTCAGCAGGTCAGGTGGCCCCCATGTTGTATCTCTAACAAGCTGCTAAATGATGCTGATCCAGAGGGCCTGGTACTTTGAGTAGTTAGGCTGTAGACTATGGTTCTCAAACTTTGGTATGGCCCAGAGTCTCTCAGGGGGCTGTTCAAACTCAGTTTCTGATTCAGGAGTCCTGGCATGAGACCTGAGGATTAGCCTTTGTAACAACTGTCCAGGCGATACTGCTGCAGCTTGTCAGGAGCCAGACTTTGAGAACCACTGATCTAGGCTGTGTGCTTGACCCACTGGCTCACACCTAGGATAGGGGGCTCAGAGGTCCCCCAGACAGCAGGGTCTTTATTACATCCAACGATGTCAGAAGCCCGGCTATTGACGAGGAAGTCAGGTCTTTCTTGGCCTCTTCAGTCAACTGTCTCTTTGACCAGACCCAAGCAGTTTCTTTCAAGTTCAAACCCACAATCTAAAGACAATTGGAGCCTGGAGATGGCAGGATTTTCTCCCTCATGGAGATCTCACATTAGATACTACAGGTGGCACTGCTCAAACAGATTTGAACCGCAGATATGGGGTCTTGGGTGGGCTCAGGCCTCCAGCAGGTGGGAAGAGGCCACACCCCAAAGATAGCTGTGGCTGCTGCAGCTTCAGGAGCACTGGCAGGGCCCTTCTGAGGGTCAGGCTGGGCCCAGCGCCATCCACTGCAGCTGCCTTGAACGAGAATGACCACCCTGGCCAGAACCGGTTTCTCAGAGTCCTTGAACCTGAGAGGGCTGGCGGCTGGATCTGGATGGCTGAACTAGTGTTGATCAGAGATTATGTGTTATTTAATTCTCTTCCTGGACCCCTCCAGGCAAAGACTGGCTGCCTCACAGGGGCTCTGAGTTGGCTCAAGGAGCCCCTGCCCATTGGCCATCCCAGGCAGAGCCATGTGACAGGACAGCATGTGGGGCCTGGCCCCTGAGGTAAGGAGGCTTGGGCAGCCCTTGTGCAAGTCCCGGCCCTCCACTCACCAGCAGGGTGACTTTGGGCAGCGGCTGCTCTGTGGAGGAGTGATGATGACACCTTGCAGGACTGACTGGAGGATTACATGAGATGGTGTGTAGGTAAAGTGCTGAGGCAGCACCTGGCACATGTTAGGTGCTCAACAAATGGTGGCTGCTGCTATCAACATAATAATAGATATTAGTTATGATTATTTAGTTATGTGAACTGCTGTACCCCAGACTCCCTCCCATTCTCTGCAGCCTAGTAGACAGAACAGCTTGCTTATGCGCAAAAAAGTACCTGTTAGGCCACAAATAGTCAACTCCTATTTAAGTGCCTACTGTGTGCTAGCCATGGTTCTAGGCCAGTGACATTCAGTATAAATATAATACAAGCCCAAGTCTGACCCACATAAGCAACTTCAAAGTTTCTGAAAGCCACATTTTTTTTAAGTGACAAGAAAAAAGAAACAGGTGAAATTAATTTTAATAATATATTTCATGGAACCCCTATATTCAAAATATCATCACTTGAACATGTCATCAATATTAAAAGTTATTAATGAGATTTTTTATGGTCAACACATCTTTTTAAAATTTTAATTGTGGTAAACAATTTAAAAAACAGAACAAAATTTACCATCTTAACCATTTCTAAGTATACAGGTCAGTGATGTTAAACACATTCACATTGCCATGCAGCCATCTCCACCTCCAGAACTTTTCTTTCTTTATTTTTTTTTAATATTTTTATTTATTTATTTTTAGAGACGGTAAGGGAGGGAGAAAGAGAGAGAGAGAGACATCAATGTGTGGTTGCCTCTCATGTGGCCCCCACTGGACCTGGCCCGCAACCCAGCCATGTGCCCTGACTGGGAATCAAACCTGCGATGCTTTGGTTCGCAGCCCGCGCTCAATCCACTGAGCTACACCAGCCAGGGCCCAGACTTTTCTTAATATCTTCTTCCTCTCTCTTTCATACAATGTCTTTGAGGTCTGGACAGTGTTTTACACTGACGGTACATCTCAGCCCACCGAGTGGCAAGTCTATCACTAAGTAGTCACCGCATGTGAGTAGTGGCTTCTGTGTTGGACAGAGAAGTTCTGCTGGAACAAACATGGGGATGAGAGGCCAGTGCACACCCACAGGAGATTTAGAAGTCTAGCGGATGGAGACAGATGGGAAACACACAAATAGATCAGATGGTCTCTGATGGTATATTAGTGCTACAGATTATAAATAGGGCCATGGGCTAGGGTGCTCCAGGGATGGGGGGCCAGGGTGTGTGGCATTTGAGCTAAGACTTCAAAGAAGCAGCCAGCTCCTTGAAGATCTAGGGTGGTGGTCCTCAATTCTGCCCATGCTTCAGATTCTGTGTGGAAGTTTAAAAATAAGTATATAGACACCAGGCCCCACGTCAACCTGCAGAGTCAGAATAGCTGAGCATGAGACCCAGTGTGTGTGTGTGTTAAAAGCTCGCTTGAGCCCTGGCTGGTGTGGCTCAGTGGATTAAGTGCCAGCCTGCAAACCAAATGGTTGTTGGTTTGATTCCCAGTCAGGGCACATGCCTGGGTTGTGGGCCAGGTCACCAGTAGGGGCCACACAAGAGGCAACCACACATTGATGTTTCTCTCCTTCTCTTTCTCCCTCCCTTCCCTCTCTCTAAAAGTAAATAAATAAAATCTTTTTTTTTAAAGAGCTCACTTGAAGCACAGCCATGAGAGCTGTGGTAGCTGCTGAGAACCAGTGGTGAAATGATCTTGGCATATTGGAGGAGCAGAATGTGGAAGGACCAGGGTAGGAGGGGCATATGGAGGAGAACAGTAACCAGGCCTCACCGGCCCTTGAGACAATAGTGAAGAGTTTGGGTGTTATTCTAAGTGTGGTAGAAAGTTTTTGTGGGACTTGTCACAGGAAAATGCAAGGTCTTCTGAACAAAAATTTTGAACACTCACTCTTTGCCAATGGCAAATAATAATAATAGGTTTAAGGTACCATGTATTATTGCCTTTCATTTGGTAATGGAGAAGGATTTCCAAGGTGGGTGGTTAAATATGAAATATGGGAGTGTGTTTCCATAGAAGGGTATGGAATCTGTTGGTTGCGGGGTGGGGGATGACAGGCTTACTGACCTGGTCTTCCCAATCCTAGACTTAGGAGGGAGTCCTCCAGCCTCCTCTCTCCTCACCCCCTTCTCACCCTAATGCCTATTGGTTCCTTCTGTTTTGACAGCTTTTATTAGTCTGCTCAGGTCACTATAACAAAATACCACAGACTGAGCAGCTTAAACAACAAAAACTTGTTCTCTCACAGTTCTGGAGGCTGGAAGTCCAAGGTCAAGGTGTCTCCCGAGACCTCTTCTTGGCTCCCAATTGGCCTCCTTCCTGTTATGCTCTCATAAGGTCTCTCCTCCGAGAGGGCACATCCCTGGTGTCTCTTTGGGTGTCCAAACATCCTCTCCTTATAAGGAGGCCAGTCAGATTGGATTGGGGTGCAAACTATTGGACCCACTTAACTTCATCATCTCCTTAGGAACCCTGTCATGAAGTGCGGTCACATTCGGAGGCCCTGGTGTTTAGGGCTTCAACATATAAACTGGAGGGTGGGGATACAATTCAGCTTGAGTGGCAGGTGGACAGAAGGAAGCCAGGTGCTTTTCTCACCGCACAGCTCCTCCCCACACACACACACTCACACAAGCAGCAGCCACATTTGGATGTTTAAGTAAAAGGCACCTTCCAACTGAAAAGGTCTCCAGCCTCAAAACCAAACCAATGAACACCAGCTGAATTTCAAACCTGCCCCCATCCCTGAAGGTCATACATACTTACGGAACACCTACTGTGTGCAAGTTTCAAGCTCAAACATCGGGAAATTTGTCCTGGGATCTCCTCATCCAGTAAGACAGATTAGAGAGGGATGTGAATAACCATGAGGTGAGGCACATGGGAGCAAGTAAAATAGGAGCTGATCCACAGAAAATATCATGGGGCTACAGGGGCAGGAAGAGGAAGGGGAGAGATGACTTTGGTTCAGTGGGGACCGGGAAATGAAGTAGGTTCTATTTCCCTCATTTTACAGATGGGACAACCAGGGCACAGAAAGGGTAAGTCAATTCTACAAGGTCACACAGCAAATGAGTGACAGCTAGGATTTGAACCCAGGTTCTTAAGCATTACCCTATTTTAAAGGAGAATGAGAGAAACAAAAGGTGACATGTAAGTTGGGGCCACACTGAAAGGTATCTCGAACACCAGCTAAGGCTTTGGCCTTTGTTCTGCAGACACGAGGAACTGTTGATAGTTTCTGACTGAAGTGTGCTGTGGTGACAGCTGAGCCTCTGGGAAGTGCAGCACAAAACCTGGTGCGTTCATTTACTAAACTGGGAAATTCCCCTTCCCGCACCCATCTTTTCTAAATTGCAAGTAAGTAAGGAAACTTCCCAGCCGCCTACACGTTTTCATCTTTCTTTCCCTGACTAGGATAATAATAGCCAACATTTACTCAATGCTATCCTAAGAGATTTACATGCATTATCTCATTTTAATCCTCCCTGAAAATAAAAGCCCAGGGAGGGAGGTGTTATTGCTGGCCCGTTTACAGATGAGACACCGGAGACTCAGAGAGGTGCTGTGATGGGTCCATGACTCCGCCCAACTCTATCTGACTCCCAAGCTCACATTTTGAATAATTATAGAAGAATTCATGTTTCCCAGTGGAAAACAGAGAGCTGGACTTACTACATGGGCCTCAAAATTTTACCAGGTTGGCCTTATTTTTCTGACTCTAGTCAGGGACACTTCATTTTATTCCCAGGTGAGTAACCACCTCCCTCCTCCACCCCTACTCTCCACACACCACTGGCATCTTCCAAGGCTCACAGATACTCTGCACTCCAAGTTGCCTCCAGCCTCGGCAGGGAGGGAGGAGGGAGCAAATGAAACTGACTGCATTCTTCCCTGCTGGCTGTCAACACACACCACCCACCCTGGGCAAGTGGCCACTTGCATGGCTGGGGAGGGGAGGGCTGTGAGCTTGTGTGCTCACCACTGGCATCCCAAATTGTCTGCCCATTAGGAAGCGATGACATGGCTCCTGGCATCAGGCCTGGTGGGTGAGGCGTCTTCCCATGTAAATGTGATTGTACAGGATAAAGCCTGGTGCAGCCAAGTCCCTGGCAATGAGGAAATAAACACAGCTTCAAGGCTCTGTCAACAAGGGCTTGGAAGACAGGAGCCCTCCAGGAAATACAAGTTCTGAAGCTGCCACCTCCTCTGAAATCCATCTTTGACTCACCCTGTCCTCAAAAAGAAAGGAAAGGTACTCCTACCTCAATTCTGGAAAGAATTGTTGCACTGCTGAGACCCCAGGCAAATTTTCTTAGTTAACATCCCCTCTTTGGGGCTTTTTAAACATTTACTTATAAAAAAGTAACAGAAATTTTTAGAAAACAGTTACAAATATTAGAACACAGGCTGAAGAGTATATCTAATCTGAACTTCTCGCCCTGACCAGTGTCACTCAGCGGGTTGGGCATTGTTCCACAATGTGAAAGGTTACCGGTTCAATTCCCCATCAGTGCACATGCCTGGGTTACAGGTTCAGTTCCTGGTCGGGTCAGGGTGCATACAAGAGGCAAACAATCAATGTTTCTCTCGCTTTCTTTCTCCTTCCCCTCCCCTCTCTCTAAAAAAGTAAATAAAGAGGTAAATAATCTGAACTTCTCTTTTAAGCTCGTTCTGCGAAATAGTAGACACTTAATCCCAACCAATCTAGCATTTCCTGTGCGCCTTTTCCTAAAGTCACATCTAAATTCTAAGAAGCTTACATTTATTTATTTATTTACTCATTCATTCATTCATTTATTTAATTGAATTTATTGGGGTGACATTGGTTAATAAAATTACACAGATTTCAGGTACACAATTCTGAAGAAGCCTACATTAAAAAAAATCTTCTATAATTCTCACTGCCTAACAACCATTTTCTGTGACAATTTATTTTCCATAAAGCTATAATCTCACTTTCATCAAGTAATACTCTATCATAAACATTTTTCCATGTTGATATAAAATTTTTTTCATTAATTATTTTTAATCATATAAGCAATAGCTGTTCATTCCTAGTGGAGTAAAAGATACAAACCACAGATAAATTAAAAATATTAAAGTAACCATAGATATTTCTACAAGAAGATAATCAGTATAAACATTTTAGTTAATTCCATATACATTTTTTCCTATGTACATAAATACCTATAAATTTATAGTTTTTTAAAACAAAAATAATTAACCATTCTTCTTTGGGGCTCCCAAATATTTCATCTTGCACCTGTATCATAATCTGTTGCATCCTTCTGCTCTGTTGTACATTTAGATTTTCTTGCCACAACCATCTGTGTCCATACAGAGAAGACAGGCGGTGAGGGTTCCATTGTCACAAGATGTGGTCACCTTTCAAACCTACCTATGGCATTTGGCCACCAGGTGAACAAGGAAATGACAAGCCAGGAGCGCTCTG
The DNA here is from genome assembly GCA_004024845.1 of Tonatia bakeri. Classification (NCBI taxonomy): domain Eukaryota; kingdom Metazoa; phylum Chordata; class Mammalia; order Chiroptera; family Phyllostomidae; genus Tonatia; species Tonatia bakeri. The sequence goes on along the minus strand of PVIA01009904.1, from coordinate 39,739 downwards.
GCCTCCTGACAGGGCTCAGCACGTTGGCCAGAGACCAGATAGGTGCTTATTTTTCCTTCAAAAGGCTATTCAAAAAAGAAAGTGTTTTTCTAGCAGCTCTAGCCACAACTGATGTTTTGGAGTTTAGGGTCTTTGGGCTGGGGTGGCAGGACATGTGTCAGACCAAGATGGAGACTGATGTCATCTTAGACCAGTAGTAGAAAAACCCACAGAACAGGTTTTGTGAGAACATTGCCTCGCACAGCAGCTGGTGGCCAAGGAGCAGGTTGTCCTTGAGTTGCAAGTGGCAAGGTATTTTACCTAATCTGGTGAGTTTATGAGGCAAGGAAGGATGTTGGCTGAATCTGTCTCCTGATGCAGTGTTGCATGCGCAAATGGTTTTTTGATGGTGTGCTGATAAAGGTCTTTCATGTCACTAGCAACTATTTGTGTTGTGTTAAAAAACATACATAATTAGTAACCTCAAACCTGTGATTTTGTGGACATCTTGCTTAGGATAAAGTTCAAGTAGGTATTTAAGTAAAAACAAGAGTGAGTCAATGTAAAGAAAGATACTGAGTCAATGAGAGTGTAACCGGTACCCAGTTGCAGCCCAAATTGAGAAGACAGCACTCCAGGTCTGTCCTTGGGGGTCAAGAGTTAGTCCCTGAGGACATAAAACCAGCCAGTCACCATCAGCTCCATCCTTGACCTCCCTTTGGTACGACAGGCCCCGACCTTCACAGGCAGCTCCTTGGACCTTCTCCACCTTGCAGTGTGAGCTGGGTCTAGGATCCAGAAGGTACTGGAAACAAGCAGTCAGCACAGGTACACGATCTGCCTTCCCAACACCGGGAAGCTGGGCTGGTCTGGTCAGTTTGAACACAGAGGTCCCGTCCTGCAACATTGTGGTAAATGCTTCTGAACCTGGGCCTTGGTGTTGCCGCCTGAACCATAACTTGAGCGTTTGTTTCTTTTTGAAGTGAGATTTTTTAAGTGAGTCTGTATATTTCAGATTTTCTTTAGACTCTGGATGATTATGTTGGCATAGAAGGGATCCCAGGGATCTCCCACTACTGTGGATGATCCTACTTAGGTATGTGTCAGTCTTTGAAAATATAAAATGGGACCTGGCTGGTGTGGCTCAGTGGATTGAGTGCCAGACTGTGAACCAAAAGGTCGCTGGTTTGATTCCCAGTCAGGGCACATGCCTGGGTTGTGGGCCAGGTTCCCAGTTGGGGGATACAAGACAGGCAACCACACACTGATATTTCTCTCCCTCTCTCTAAAAATAAATAAATAAAGTGATATATATATATATATATATATATATATATATATATATATATATATATATATATATATTTGACTCTCACCAGGAAGAGGGTTCCCAGATCTGTGTCCTCAAGATGTATTAAAGGTCAAAGAAAGTGCAGGTGGAGGTTCCTCATCCTGTCAGTTTCCTTTGTGATCTTTATAACTTTCACTATAAAAAAAAAATTAGTTCCTGTGTCCTTTGCATATTACTACCTAAGAGTTGAGTGGCATTTGTCTGGTTGGTACCATGTTACAAACATGTATTTAACTGTTCATTTTAAATGCTGCAGTGTTCCATTTTTATTTGGAAAATAGTCATTTTTATCACTTGCATAGACCCTTGAAAAATAAAAGCTAGTAAGAGCCAGTATACATATATTGTTGTAAACCAGACACTATAGAACAATGTTTAGAAAACACCTGCAAAGGTAGGTGTTGTATTGTCCCCAGTATTCAGATGAGAAAATGAAGGCCCAGAGACACCATGTAGCTTACCCCAGGTTGCACAGCCCACCTGGATACAAAACTTGAATCCAGCACCCAAGCCCTGAGCCTCTCCTCTACATAGGGAGTTATGGGTGAGCCTTTCCTGCATGCTCTGTCTTTTTTGGATTTCTTCCTATACTGGGGGAAATTCACCCCCACATTCCAGCCAAGAAATAGGAGACTCTTCTTTTGAAAATATGGCCCAGCTCAGCCAAAAGTTGGTGGCTACAGGCAGAGCCAATGTTTGGCAGGACCACCCCTGCTATCCCAGAAGGTGCCTTGGAGCAAATTAGAAAGATGCTGCTGTGCGTGGGTGCAGACCCTGCGGGACCACCACTGGGCACATGGGGCATGAGTTGGACTTTGACTCCCATCCCAAAGCTTCAATCCTGAACAGGCACACCCAGTACAATCTTTCCTGGTGCCCCAATGGTTATAGGTATGAAGTAGGTGGGAACAGCCATTCTTTGGGCCATAGAGGCCTTGTTTGCACCAGCAACACCAATCTACTGAGAAGTGGTGACAGATCCCTTCCTCCAAAAAGCCTGTCTCTTGTGGACCCTGCAGCCTGCTTTTCATGTAGTGCCCAAGGGGCAAGGATATGTGCTGTGCTGAGCTCTGAGCAGGGGTGTCTCCTGTGCCCCAGGCCTCCACTGAGCTGACTGTGGGGAGGGAGGGCACAGCGGGGCAGATTGTGGCTTCACATCTAGAAACCAGGCCAGGTTTTCCAAGGCCCCTGTTACATGCTCTCTGCAAGGTATGGCCAGTGTTTTCCACTGGCAGCAGCTCTGAGCACTTGCCTGACATCATCACTCATCTTTCACCCAGACCGGCACAGCACACAGCTCTGCTCCAAGCTGGCAGGTGACAGGAGGGAGCCTGGCCTAGGGTTGGAGTGAAGATGGTGGCGGGCCCTACACCTCTTCCTTTGCCCATGCTGGCTCCTGTTGTGGTCACAGCTCTGGTCTTACCTCTCCTTGGCTGTATTCAGTGCCTGCAGCTTTAGCTTAACCAGTTCCCTTTCTTTCCCAGCACCCCAGATTACAAAATTTATACAGTAATCGGCCTCTTCAGGAATGATTGTTTGGTTTTGCCCAGGGACAAAGGGAGAGTGCTGGCACCTGGGTCATGACTAGATTTCTCAGGGTCTTAAAGGAGGTACAGGGAGGAAAGTATACAGGGCAGGGTCCCCTGCCACCCCGCTTGAGGCAGCCAGCCTCAGATAGGAAGCCCTCAGCACTCCCCCAGGATAGCTTAGAATTAGCCCAGGAGGAATGGGGTCTATATTCCAGGTCTGGGCTCTGCCTCACCACCCGCATCCTGTGGGCTGGCAGCAGCCATGCAGAAGGGTGGGGTGAATCTACAGCACCACAAGGTATGAGATACAAGAAGGGTTCAATAGGAAAACCCACAGGCTGAAGTCAGCAGCACAGAGTGCATTGCTCCCCGAGGCTCCCGTCATCAGGCAGAGGAGTGTGCGGGGCCAGGACACCTGCTGGAGTGGTGAGGGCTCCATTCCAGGGCAGCAACCCCCAGCCCATGGCCCTGGGTCTCCCTTCATATGGGACAAGTATAGGAAGTGGCCTCGTCAGCAGCCAACACACATGGGCTGCATATAGGGCTGCTGGTGTCAGGCAGGCTGGGTTTAGCTGTAGCTGTTTACAGGGGTTCTCTGGGAAAGCCAGTCGCCCACCACTGGAGACCTGGAAACCATGGGATTTCCTTGCCAGCAAAGGACTCGGTACCACAAGGAGCAGAGACTGGGTGCCCCTTCTTCAGGTGCTCACGAGGTCAGGTGCACAACATAAACAAGTGGAAGTGTGTTGGGTCCTGGTTATCACATTCTAAAAGCAGTAGAGGTGGCCAATTACTCTCCAAATGGCTGCACCATCTTATACCCCATCAGCATGTGGGGCTGTGCTTCTCCTCAAAGCTTGGCCAATACCCAGTATTGCAAAACATTTTAATTTTTGTGAATCTGATGGCTGCCATACAGAATTTTTAAGCATAACTCCATTCTCTCTTTCTTACATGCTTGCACACACATATAAGTATGCATCCACTGACTAATCAGAAAGATATTCCCATGAGCCAGGACAATAATGCCTTTATACAAAGACTGGAAACATAGTTTGCATATATTCATCCTTCATAATAATTAGAAACTTGACTACAGCTACCAGATCCTAATTTCATATCACAATTTAAAAAAATAACTCCAATCAGCATCAATTAAAAATTGCTTTTTAGAATGTTTTTTGTCTCCTGTGGGCATATGGATGACACAAAGCCAGGGTTCATTTCTTTGTTGTTTGACAACTGACCCCTGGCACCTAGAACAGTGCTGAGCACACAGTCACGCTCAGTGGTTACTGACTGAGTAAACGAATAGATCAAACCTTTAGAGGTACTGACTGATGTTATGCCACTAAATCTAATAAAAATAAAAATAAAAAAACATTGATATGGTCCAAAATACAAAAGGTACAAGAAGAAAAAGAAGGAGAAGGAGAAGGAGGGGAAGGAGGAGAAGGAGGAGGAGAAGGAGAAGAAGGGGAAGAAGGGACTCACTTTTAAATTTCCCTGGGCATCTATCTAGTTTCCTTTCTGAACTCCACTCTCATGACTGCTTTCTGGAGTGGCCCCTGAGAGGTAAATGCCTCTACACTTTCTTTTCTTTTCTTTTTTTTTTACACTTTCTTTTCTTTACACAAATGCATGCAGGCTTTATATACCGATCCGACCTTTCTTTTCTTCCACCTAACTGTATATACCTTGGCAGAATTCTCCTTCTCTCATCAGCTCAAATAACACCATTGTGGGTCCCCTCCAGAACTGGGAGGGAGCCACTTTCCTTAGCGCCTCCCATCGTGACCCTGGGTTTGACTTTATGGGAGGACCTGTGGCTGTTGGAGAGCACAGCTTTGAGTGGATGAGGTGTGTGTATGCACACGGAAGGGGAGGCCAGAAACCAGGTGACCTGGTTCCATTTCCAGATCTACCTCTGACTCACTGTGACCATGGTTATGTCCCATTGTGCTCTAGTCACCTCTCTGTGAAATGAGCATACTGTGCTTACCCCAATGGACTTAAAAGGATGGCAGGAAGACATAGGAGGAAGCACTTGGAAGAGATCCTATGTCTTTGGATGAGCACACACTTCAGTCAGGTAGAAAATAATTAACAGCAATTTCCTAAGGGTGGTAATCAAAATTACTTAAATGGTACACAGAGGAACCCTTTCAAATACTGAAGTTATTTTCATGCGTATTAGGAAAAAATGGGTTAGCACACCTAATGTATTTCACAGGCATAGTATTGCTTAGTGTTCATACTATTACTTCAGACAAGGCTGAGCTTTTTTTAAGTAAAAAAGTGAGTTAAGGTGATGTTATATATTAAGTAAATAATGATACAAGTGCTATAGGGATTTAGCAAAAATTGTAAAGGTGATATGCAAATGCTGATGTTTGGGAAACATTGAATTCATGGATACTGGAATTCATGGACACATGGAAACCCATTTTCAAAATTTCTTTTTATTTAAGGCAAATATGCAGGGCACAGTAGTAGATCAGGTGTCGACAGACCTTTCCTGTGAAGAGCCAGACAGTTCATAGTTTAGGCTTTGCAGGCCGCACATGTCTCTGTCATGTCATCCTCTTTTCATAACCCTTTACAAACATAAAAACCATCCTTAGCTCAAGGGCTATACAAAATAGGCTTTGGGCTAGATTTTGAGTTGAAATTTGCCGTCCTTTGCAGGAAATTAAGCAGTTTGCTAAGCATAATAGCTCCCCCAAATACAGGTAAAAACAACCTGAGTGGGACCCATTTATTAATAACATTAATGTTTTCCTTACTCCTCTTTTTTCATTATTATTATGACCTCACAGATTTTTATGCATTTAATGTTTCACTTTATTGCTGGTATTTTTTAAGAGGCTCAAATTGTCCCACCTTTGCCAGTGAAAACCCCTTCAAGGAGTCTTTCTGAGTGACCCTAGTAGTCTTTGGTACCTTCTTTTGCTTTCTGGTGTGAAGTTCATCTGGTACATTTCCTGCACCAAAAGTAGTATGAGCCATTTTTATAGGAATTCCTGGTTTCTTTTGGTCAGAAATGGTACATGAAGACCAAACACTGGGCACCTGCAATGCACATGTTTGCATTTATAGAGATGACATCCAGTGCATGTCTTGGCCCCTGGAGAGATTCCAACCGCTCTCCTGACGTTTTCCTGTGCCACCTCCAGCCTGGGACAGCAAGCCCCACCTGCAGCTCTGACCCAGGCCAGCTGCTCGAGGACAGTCAGTTCTGGGACTGCCCTAGCAATGACAGAAACGTTTTTCAATAACCAGAGTCAAATGCAATTTCAGGTGACCCTTCAATTAACTATAAAAATCCAGCTCCCCAAAGCACTTACTCCCTGATAACCTTGGGTAATTGAGGTTTTGGTGCAAAAATAAATACAGGGGATTTTAATGAAAGCATCTAACCTACAATTTACAGGGGTCACTAAGTCAGATGTCCATATACGCCAAAGCACTGACTAAAAAAAATGAGCAGAATGGGCTCCGTGTAGGAAAACGGGATGCCAGAATGAGGGTGAACGGGAGCGCAGGTCCCCTCTGGGGGGCGCTGCTCACTGCTCAGTTCCAGCAGAACGCTGCCATTAGGGGACAGCTGTCAGACCGTCCCGACTTCTCAAAAGACGAAGAAAATCTAGATCTTTTAAAATGTGAAATCTCAGTTTTGAAATGGCAATGGATTTAAGTGTTTTGTTAACACTTTATTTAGATGTATTTACATACAATAAAATATCTCCATTTTAACTATAGTGTTTGAAGCGTTTTTACAAATGTACGCACCCAATTAAACACCATCTCACTCAAGATGTAGAATATTTTCGTCACCTCCAAAAGGTTCCCTTATGTATCTTTCTAGTCAATCCACTCTTAACCCCAGGCCCAGAGACTCACAGATCTGTCTTCTGTCACTGCAGATTAATATTTCTTTTCTAGGGCTTCATATAAATGGAATCATATATATGTACTTTGTGTGTCTAGCTTCTTTTACTCAGCAATAATTTTTAAACGTGTATCCACGTCGTTGTATGTACCAGTAGTCGGTTCCTTTTCATTGCTAAAGAGTTTTCCATTGTATGGATATGCCCCGATTCGTTTGTTTACTCACTCATTGGTGGACTTTTGGCTTATATTTGGTTTGGGGTTATTAATGAATAAGGCTGCTATAAATATATATGTCAAAGTCTTTGAGCATATTTTCAGTTCTCCTGGATAAATAAAAGTGGAGTTGCTAAGTCATAGGATAAGTATCCTTTTAACTTTAGGAGAAACTGACCGACCGTTTTTCAAAGTGACTGCACCATTTTGCGCCCCAGCCAGTCCCGCAGGAGAGCCCGGGCTGCTGCACACCCTCCCGGACACCAGGTGCTGCCAGACGCCGTGGGTGGGAGGCAGCACCTCAGTGTGATTTGGATTTGCATTTCCCCAATGACTAATGAGGTCAGGCATCTTTTCACAGGCTGATGGGTCATTCGTGTATCATCTTCATGAGGTGTCTTTCCAAATCTTTTGCCCATTTTTTGTTGGGCCTTTTGTCTTCTTATTTTCTAAGAACTGTTTATATATTCTGCATGCAAATTCTTTGTCAGACATATTATTACAAGTATTTTCTCCCAGTGGTTTGTTCTTTCATTTTTTTACCAGTGGCTTTTGAAGATAAGATTTTAATTTTAATTAAGTACACTTTATAAGTTTTTTCTGTTCTGATTCATGATTTAGTGACCTATCTTAAATATCTTTGCCAACTCCAACATTGCACAGATTTTCAATTCTAACTGGATCAAAGATCTAAATATATGAGCTAAAATTATAAAACTTAGAATAAATAATAGGAATAAGTCATATGGCCCTAGATTAGGCAATGGTTTCTTGGGTATGATATGCCAAAGAATAAACAACAAAGGAAATATAGACCCCCTGGCTGGTGTGGCTCTGTAGATTGAGTGCTGGCCTGCAAACTGAAATGTCGCCAGTTTGATTCCTAGTCAGGCACACACCTGGCTTGCAGGCCAGGCCCCCAGGTGGGGGCGCACAAGAGACAACCAATCATTGTATCACATAGATGTTTCTCTCCCTTTCTCCCTCCCCCTCTCTCTAAAAATAAATAAATAAAATTTTAAATATATATAGAGAGAGACAAATTGGGTATTATCAAAATTAAAAAGTTTTTTTGCTTCAAAGGACATCATCAAGAAAGCAAAAAACCCACAGAATAAACATTTTTTAAATACTGTATCTGATAAGGAACCTATATGGAATATACAAATAACTCTTAGAACTTAGTAATAAAAAAAACAAATAAACCAATTAAAGTATAAGCAAAAACTCTGAATACATATTTCTCCGAAGATTTATGGCCATATAATGACTATATTGACCAATAGCACACAAAAAAAGGTATTAACATTGGTCGTCAGGAAGTGTAAATCAAAACCAGAATAAGCCACCACTTCACATTGACTAGGATGGCTATAATAATTATTTTTAGTGGCTAAGAAAGGTTGGAAGAAGATGTGGAGAAACTGGAACTCTCATACACTGCTAGTGGGAATGTAAAATAGTGCAGCCACTATGAAATACAGTCTGACAGTTCTTCAAAGGTTAAACATGGAATGACCACGATCCAGTGGCTATATCTACTCCTAGATATATAGAAATGAAAACATGTCCACACCAAAACTTGTACACATATGTTTATAGTAGGATTATTCATAATAACCAAGTGTCCATTAATAGATGAATGTATAAATAAAATGTGACATATCCATAATATGGAATATTTTACAATAAAAGGAATGAAATACTGATACATGTTACAACATGGATGAACCTTGAAAACATGATAAGTGAAAAAAATCACAAAGGAGCACATAACATATGCTTTCATTTATGTGGAGTGTCCGTCATAGGTAAATCTATAGAGACAGAAAATAGATTAGTGGTTGCTTGGGGTGAGGGGAGGTGGAAGGAGGGACAAGGAATTATTGCTGATGGGCACAGAGTTTATTTTGGGGGGAGACCAAAATGTTTTAAAGTTTATTATGGTAATGGCTGGACAACTCTGTGGATATACTAAAATCCACTGAATTTTACACTTTATATATATTTTTTGAATTCTACACTTTAAATAGATGAGTTCTATGACATGTGAACTATGTCTTGATAAAGATGTTATTTTTAAAAGGTGAAAGATTTATCCATTTGAAGAGAAACCAGAGTATTTTAAAAGGGATTTTAAAAAGAAGCACTGGGCTAAGGAGCCCTGACCAGTGTGGCTCCGTTGGTTGGTCATCATCCTGCAAAGTGAAAGGTCACATGCCTGGGTTGTGGGTTCAGTTCCTGGTCAGGGAGCGTACAAAAGGCAAACGACCGATGTTTCTCTCTCACATCGATGTCTTTCTTTTTTTTCTCTCTCTCTCTCCCCCTTCCTCTCTCTCTAAAAAATAAAATCAATTAAATAAATAAAAATAAATAAATAATACTGTGTAAGGGGGAAAAAAACCCTTTTGCAGACTCAATTCAGCTCCTGGGTCACCCATCTGCAACTTCTCATTCAGAAGACTCAGAAGAATTGACCTTATGAATAACATTTACACATCTTTGGTCAAAATCAGTAGTGACCAACACTGGGTTCCCAATTTCCCTTCTACCAGGAGACTGAGTCAGACCTCAAGGAACATTTATCTCTGAAAGTGAGTAGACATTTTCTCTTAGAAGAAACAGAAATGGGTGCACACAGCATGTATCGTTTTTGAACTTGCTGACAGAACCTTTTGTGGTGAGGGGGAGGTCAAGATGCCGGCAGTGGTCTGTGACTCAGCGAGGCGTGATGGCGCCCACTCTCCCTGCACCATGTCAGGGACTCCTTCTCCACTCTGCTCGTTTGGGTTGGCTTAAGCTGTAAACAGATTTAAACCTTTGTACACAAGCTGTGTATACATTCCAAACACAGACCATTTATCACCTTGGGGATAAAATCTGACATAAAATTGTTTGTAACATTTATTGATTCTTACTTGACTGGTCTCCCAGGGCCTAATGATAATTAGGAGGTAAGCTAATAGCAATACACTGTGGTCTGTCATTGTCGCAGTTTTTGCTGCCACTATGTTATTGTTTACTGAGTATGTTTCTTTCCTTTTTAAGTAATTATATTTAAGTACCTAAAGTAAAAGCCAATACCTCTTTTATTTTTTAATTTTCTTATTTATTGATTTAAGAGAGAGAGAGAGAGAGAGATTTGTTGTTCCACCCTTTTACACATGCATTGATTGATCCTTCTATGTGCCCTGACTAGGGATAGAACCCATAACCTTGGCCTATTGGGATGACACACTAACCCACTGAGCTAACAGGCCAGGGCCCAAGCCAGTATCTCTTGACGTAAATAGAAGATCCCACCTACCAAAAAAAAAAAAAAAAACAGGGAAAACAGAATGTTACTTCTAACTAGATATTGTTGCCTGATTTGCCTCTGAGCCTGGGGCTTCACTGTTTAACTGGGAGATTGGCAGGGGTTTAAAAGGTGTTAAGGACCTGCTTGGAGTCAGCTGAGAAGTTCTCCTTGACTGGAACAGTGATTACATGAAAATGGAGAAAGTAGACATCAGAGAAGCCCTAAGTCTATTTCCTCCACAACTATTTATGGTGGCCTAATGTGCAAGTCCAGGCCTTGGGGTTCTGGACTACACAGGACAACCACAGGCCCAGTTCTTTCCAGGTTTATGGTTGTGGATAACAATGTGTAAGAATGAAATAGCATCAGAAGCACCTTACAGTGCCTCGATCATGGGAAACGCGTACTACTCTGATGTTGCTCTTGTAGTTGTTATTATCATTATTGTTAACTTTATTATTCCAGAGAAGGGCCTGAGCCTCTGGGGAAGGGTGAGTGTTGGGTTAGTCTGTGAACAGTTATCTCTGTCATGACGGCCTGGCTGGGTACATGGCGCTCCACCTCCATCAGCAAGCAGAGGCATGGGTGTGAGGGGAAAGCCTTTAGCAGGCTGACTACGAAGATGAGGGGCATTGCTGGGTCAGAAAATGGGGTCAGGAGAGAACATGCTCAAGCAAGTTTAAGACCTCTGGCATTATTCATTTGGCACTTGGTGGCATTCCAGACACTGTGCTGGGCTTGTCGGGGATACTGCTACCCTCAGAGGGTTTCTGATTTCATAGGGGGTGAGAAGCTTCTAGCAGAAGTAACTGTGACACAGGGTAGAACTTGCTTCTTGTGAATTCTTGTTCATTGAGATTCTAATAGTTGCAAATGACAGACACCCAATTTGGATCAGCAAAAGTAAGAAAGAAAATGTATTGGTTCCCATATCTGATGAGTCCAGGAATAAATGGCTTCAGGAATGGTTGGATCCAGGTGTTTCAATGATGTCAGAAATCTGTCTCTCCATCTTGTGGCTTCTCTGTGTTGGCTTTATTCCCAGGCAGTCTCTCCACTTAGCTAAAAGGGAGTCTCTTCTGTAGTTATTCTAGCATAAAGTAAGAAAATTGAGTCCCAGTTGTCCAAACTGGAGTGGAGGTCACCCTGGCAACTCACACTAACTGCAGCTGGGGGAGGGGCAGTTCACCTGAGGGAACCTCAGAGTGAGGAGGAAGGGATGCCTCACTGCCCACCAGAGTGCCCCCAGAAAGACAGAGGCTCTCAGAGAGGATCATTTCAGCCAGGAAGTAGGGGCAAACTTATGTGGCCACCTGGGGCTCTAGGGATGGGACAGGGGTGCTCCTGCCACAGGCCCCTGCTCTAAATCCGGGGACAAGAGGAACAGGTGTTTTTGAGAAGCTATCCTGTGCCCAGTTCTCAGTATCTTGGTTAATCTTCATAAGAACCCTGTCTCCTCACGCAGATGGGAAACGGTCTCAAAAGTTAGACATTCCTTAGTGAGCCACACCTAACACACTCTGCTCCTGGACTCCGGACCCCATTCCAGTGTATGTCCACAGAGCAGATGGAGGGCTGTTTTCAGAAAGCAATTTGAATGTATCACCCCCCAGAGGCTCAGTTCTCTTGGTATTGAAACCCCAGTCCTTAATGTGGCCCACATGGTCCAGATCCCTGTCTAGGTTCCCTCCCCCTCAAAGGTTTTGCTCCTGCTGTCCCCTCCACTTGAGTGTCCCCTCCACTCTTTTCCACCCCGTTAGTCTTGCTGTTTACTCCCAGTTTCTCCAGGGACTCACAGTGTGGGAGGGGTAGGAGCCAGGCATTAACCACACTCTTTATTTTCATTGTCTTCATAACAACCCTAAGAGGTAGAGGCTATTATTATCCCCATTTTACAGATGAGGAAACAGGCACTGAGCAAGTGATTTGCTCAAAGTCACAGCTAGAAAGTGGCAGAGCCGAATTCAAAGCCAGACATTTCAGCTCCAGAGTCCTCACTCTTAACTGCCACCAGCACTGCCTCTGGGAGCTTACAGCACAGAGTCCCCATTCTGATCATGTTCCATGATGACACATTTTTTGATTGATTATTTGGTTAATATCGTCCCCACTCACTAATAGCTTATAATGATGGTAGCTAACATATTGAGCACTCAGTTTGTACTAGGCATTGTATTGAGCACTTTTTATGCATTACCCAATTTCACCCTCCCAGCAGTCCTGTAAATTAGGTACCATTATCCGCACTTTGCAGATAGAGAACCTGAGGAGTGGAGAGTTTAAGTAACTTGTGCACTAGGCTGAAAATTCCCAGGGGACAGAAACCATATTTATTTTGCTCATTATTGAGTCCAGAGGGATTAATTCAGTGCCTGGCATACATAGATAGTCAATAAATACTTTTTGGTTGGATGGATGGGTGGGTGGGTGGATGGATGGATGGGTGGTAGATGGCAAAAAAAGGAAGGAAAAAGGGAGGGAGGAAGGGGGGCAGGGAGGGAGGGACAACTGCCTCGTGCAGCCTTGTTTGCCTGCCTCATTCAGATGCTCTGGTCACAACTGGAACATCCTTGGATGCTAGGCTGGTGTCATATCTGACATGGCATTCCCATGTCTCTCTGCAGGTGCCATGATGCAGGTGAAGAAATATCTGCTGAAGTGCCTACACAGACTGCAGAAGGGCCCCGGCTACACGTACAAGGAGCTGCTGGTGTGGTACTGTGACAACACCAACACCCATGGCCCCAAGCGCATCATCTGCGAGGGGCCCAAGAAGAAGGCCATGTGGTTCCTGATCACATTGCTCTTTGCCTCCATCGTCTTCTGGCAGTGGGGCGTCTTCATCAGGACCTACCTGAGCTGGGAGGTCAGCGTCTCCCTCTCTGTCGGCTTCAAGACCATGGACTTCCCTGCTGTCACCATCTGCAATGCCAGCCCCTTCCAGTAGGTGGTCCCGGGAGTGGAAGGCTGGCTTCACGGTGCCTTTTCTTTTTCCTTATTCCCCAGCCCCACTTCCTTCCACCGTTCTGTTTATCCCTACCTTTTTCTTTCCCTTTCTCTCTCTTTTGCTTACCTGTTCTTTTCCTCCTTTCTCTCCATTCCTTTTCTTTCGTTCCCTTCTTTCTCTTTGTTTTCAAACAACTACCTCTTTGTTTTCACCTCTTTGCAGCAAGCAAGATTCAAAATTCATAAACATCCTAGGCTTAAAGAGAGCCTCAGAAATATCTAGTAGTGCCTGCCTTTAGACATACCAGTGCCTAGTTATCAATTCAGCACGTGTTTTTTGAGCACGTACTATGTGCCAGGCAGTGTATGGGCACTTGGGAATATATCAGTGAGGAAAAGTCCCTGCCCTCTTCACAGCCTACCAAAGAAAACAGGTACTAACCTTTTTTCTTAAATGTGAAATTAATTATAATAGTCCAATCACTACAAAGTGATGACAAAAATATATACAACATACATACATCAAGTGCTTATGAAGTCCCAGGCAGTGAGTTGAGTGCTCGTGGGTAATTAATGTAATTCTAATCCATACAGTTACCTTAGAGATGGGCACTCCTGTAGTAACCTTAATTTACAAGTCAAGAAATGAAGATTCAGAGAGGTCAGGGAACTTGCCCAGAGACATGCAGTGGGCCATGGTGGCATTTGAACTCAGGCCTGATCTGAGTCCAGAGCTGCCACTGTTTAACCACCTGATGGCAAAGCCTATGAAGGGCACACATAAGTAGACCCAACACAGTCAGGGTTGAGGAGAGGCAAGGAGTCAATCAGAGAAAAATGCCTCAAGGAATGATTACAAGTTAGCCAAACTAGTCATGGATGAAGAGCGTATTCCAAGTGGAGGGCACAGCATATGCAGAGGTCCTGGACAGACCTCAGTGCATTCAGAGAAGTGAAAGAAGGGCCATACTGGCTGGGTAGCTCAGTTGGTTAGAGCACCATCCTGTTACAACCCAAAGTTGCACCTGATCCCTCTTCAGGGCACTTACAAGAATCAACCAATGAATGAATGCCAGGGTGAGTGGAATAATAAATCAATGTCTGTGTGTCTGTCTGTCTCTCTTTCTCTAAAATCAATTACAAAACTTTTTTAAAGAATTGAAAAAAGGACCAGTGTGGCTGAGTCATGGAGAGCATTCTTGTTCACAAGAAGATCTTAGAAGGGAATTCATACTTCCTGATTACATTTTCAGCCACCAGAAAATCCCCTTTTTCCAGCAATAAGTTTCTTGCCTGTTTTTGCAGGTCCTCGCAGCTACTCAATAGAACCCTTAGCAATCATGTTAAAACAACACTGTTCCAAGTGCTTTACAAGCATCACCTCATTGAATCCTCCCAACAGCCCTTTATGGTAAATATTTTAATCCTGATTTTTTTAGATGAAAGAACAGAGCCTCAGAGGGGTTTACTTGCCCAAGGCCACACAGATATTAAGTGGAACGTCAGAATTTGAGTCCAGAACCCATGCAGTAAGCCACCAAGCTCAGCAGCAGCTGTGGACATGCAGGCTGTAACAGCAACCCTCACTACCGCAGCCTACCACCTTTCCTACTCTCCCCTTCCCATGTGCACTCAGGTGGCTAGCTCAATGGTCAGGGGACAGGCAGTGCCAGTGTCTGAGGCTACTGTACACCTTTGTATACCAGAACTTGGGCCCGTGCCCAGGGTTGAATGCTCTCTCCTGCAGGAAGTCCTCTAGCCAGAGATGACATACACTGGTGACCACAACTCTAGGGTAAGACCTTGAATCAACTGGATATGGACTGGGGTACAGGGCCCAGGGCCCCCACACAAGACAGTCTCTGGTATGGACATGTTTCTGCCAGACTAACTGGTCACCAGTTCCAATATGGGAGTCTCCAGGGTCTCAGAGCAGATACTGGAGCTCAGCCCCACAGTCCCATCCACCTTCTTCCTCCTGAAACTGGTTCTTGTTCCCAAAATCACTGCTGGAAAATAAGGGCCCCAGGGTCACAGATCTTCCCCCTCTTCCCTACAGTTCCTATGCCCTCTTCGAAGGAAGGTGGCAGAGCCCCCTCCACTCCACCCCATGCACAAACAGCATGCCCATGGAAGCCCACCACTTCCAGGTTCCAGGCTCAGCTCTGTGAGCTCAGGACATCACAGCAACTCCCTCAGCCTCGGTTTCCTTGTCTGTATGGGGAGATGATCAGAGAATTGTGGAAGAGATTAAATTAAATAAGACATAGGAAGCACCTAGCACTTGACACATGGTAAATTGTCAATAACCACCCTCCTCACTAGAATGTGAATTTCTCCTCTGTACCTTCACAGCGCCTAGCACATAGTGGGTGCTAATTCAATACACAATGAATGAGAGTGAGTGGGTGGGTGAATGGGTCAATGCATGGACACATGGGTAGGTGGATAGGGAGGTGGGCACTTGGGCAGGGTGTTCTTCTCAAACATGCTGGCAGCTGTGCTGGAGTTGGAGGGGATCCCAGGCTGCAGCTGTTTCCCAGCTGTGCTTGCCCCCCTTACAGAGACTTTCCTCCACCCAGGTATTCTAAAGTCAGGCATTTGCTGAGGGACCTGGATCAACTGATGGAAGCAGTTCTAGAGAGGATCGTGGCTTCTGGGCCAACCCATGCCAATGCCACCAAGACCTTGAACTTCACCATCTGGAACCACACACCCCTGGTCCTTATCGATGAGCGGAACCCCCACCACCCAGTGGTCCTCGACCTCTTTGCGGACAATCACAATGATTCAGCAAGCAGCAGCCCAGCATCAGGAAGGACCTGCAATGCCCAGGACTGCAAAGTAGCCATGAGATTGGTAAGTGGGCCGCAGGCATAAGTCCAGTGAGGCTGATGGGAGTATCTTTCCTTTAATAATCTGGGTCTCACTGGGGAAAAGGCAGGCTGGAAGCCAGTGCCTATTTTGTATGTTTGCCAAGTTATTCTAAATATAGAAATAGCTGGTATATCAGTCAAGACATTTTTGGATGCAAGTGACTCAGCTCAGACTAGCTTAAGCAAAATCGGGAATTCAGTGGCTCACACACTAAGAAGTCCATGAGTACATTGGGTTCAGGTGTGGCTGAACCCAGGTGTTCAGATGCTGTCATCAGGACTCTATTGCTCTCCATCCTGGCTCAGCTTTTTAACTGGATTTATTGGGATGACATTGGTTAATAAAGTTACACAGATTTCAAGTGCACAATTCTGTAATGCATTATCTGTACTTTTCTCTGAGTAGACTTCATTCTCTGGAGTGAAGGGCCTTGACAATCCCAGACATACATCCCACCAGCTAGCACTCTCCTAGAAAGCTCCTCTTTTCCAGTGACTACATCAGAAGTCCTGGGCCTGATCATCAGGTTACATGCTCACACCTCAACCAATCACTGTGGGCTGAAGGACAGGCTGTCATGGTTGGCCAGTCCTGGGGTCAGTTGCTCTGGAGCTGAGGGTGATTCAGCCTCTGTCAGACCACAGGGATTGAGCAAGGGAGAAGAGGTGGTTCCCTCAAGGATGAATTAAGTCCCATTCTCAAAAGACAGGGGCATAAACATCAGGCAGGTGAAAAACCACAGCTATGCGGCACAGTTGGTGCCGGAGCACAGCTGCACTGCCCTGGAAGGCAGTGCACCTGCCGGTGCTTGGAGATGCCCTGGGTAGCACTGTAACTGCAGATCCCTGGGCCTCACTCCTGTAGAATCTGAATGGGCAGCTCTGGGCCAGAGCCCAGGAATCTGTTCTGTTAACAAGCTGGTGATTCTGAAAATCTGCCCTTGCTGGGGGCCCAGTCTGGGGCCACCCCCACCCCCAGAGAGAAGCTACTGCCTCCCTTGTCACCATGTGGTCAGGACTTGCCTTCATCTCCACACGAACCTGCACACAGCACCAGGCTTACAGAGTCCTGCTGCCAACTCGAACCAGTGCCCTACTGCTTTCTACGGCCCGCAGAAAGTCCTCATTGGTAACTAGCTGCCCGTGTAAAGCAGACCTGTCCCTGATGGCCGCACCAGCTGTCAGGGCAAGCCCTTGTGTGCATGCGCACACATGTATATGTACGTTGTACGTGTGGCCATGTGTAGTGGGAGTGAGAGTATGCTGTTGTCACACCTTACTAGCCTCTCTGGGCTTCTGTTTCTTTATGCTGGTGAGATAGGGTTGCTGTGAAAATTGAATAGGATCATAAATTAAAACCTTGAGAACAGAGCCTGGGCCAGAGTGAGTGTTAAATGTTATTATCATCTCCCTAAGGGGAGACAAGGAGGCCTCCAGCAACAGGCCTGAGGACAGTGCCTCAGGCCGGCCCTGGGAAGGAAAAGCTTCTTCTGGCCTCTGGGATTCAGAAAGAAGGCCTGCTATGAGATGAGGATGAATAGAGGCAAGGAGGCCAAGCCTGTTCTGTCTGTGTGATGACTTCGTGGTAGGCCAGCAGCAGTAAGGTAGAGGGCCCTGCACCCTTCAGTGAGCTCAGACTGATGAGGCCCAGATCCTTCCCCAGCAGAGAGGGAGGCAGAGTCTGGAGTCCTTTGTGGGATTCACATGGCCTTCAGGCAGCTGCCCCTGGAAGTCTTGGGAGAGGGGCTGGAAAGGAGTCAGGGAATCGGAGGGTCAGAGTATGCCTGTGCACATGCGTGCTCAAGTGAGCATGAGTGTGAGACCATGTGTATATGGGCTAGGAATCTAGGTAAATGGGCTTGTGGGCAAGTAAGGATATGTGTGTGCATAGCTGTGACCATGATGCCATGTGACTGGGGATATCAGAAAGTGGATGTCTTTCTCTGTATATGTGTGTGCAAACATGTGTGCATATAAAGGGTATACGTGTGTGCATGTGTTCACTCATGCTTAAGGCTACAGTGGGGGGTTGGAGTGGCGCTGTGTGTATGAGTCCTTGTGACTGTGCAGCTGTGTATGAGGGGCAGCCCCTGAGTGCGTGTGAGTGTGAGTGTAAACACAGGTCCCCACTGCCCAGACCCAGGGTGCAGCCAGGGGAAGGGCAGCTGGCCCTACACTCTCAGCCCCTGCCCCTGGGGCAGTGACTGGGGGGCCCTTCCAGCAGCCCCACACCCACAGGAACCCTTCTTGGTCTCCGCAGTGCTGCCTCAATGGAACCATGTGCACCTTCCGAAACTTCACCAGTGCCACCCAGGCCGTGACGGAGTGGTACACCCTGCAGGCCACCAACATCTTCTCACAGGTGCCAGTCCAGGAGCTGGTGAAGATGGGCTACCCGGGCGAGCAGCTGATCCTGGCCTGCCTGTTCGGGGCTGAGCCCTGCAGCTACAGGTGAGAGGTGCCATCTGCCTCCAGTGAATGTCCTGGCTTGGGAACATCCCAGCTGTCTGCACCGCAATTTTCTGTGCCTCGGTGTCTTAGGTCATGTTTCCTGGAGGTACCTGGTAAGAATTATATGGGCACTTTAAAAATCAACTCTTTATTGTAGAATCACTTTAGACTTACAAAAAAGTTGCAGAAAGATAGTATACAGATTTAGTTCCCTTATCCTCCTGACCCAGTTTCCTCTGTTGTTACCATCTTGCATCATCATGGTCATTTGTCACAACTAAGAAACCAACACTGGCACACCACTATTAACACTTTATTCATATTTCATCGGTTTCTTTCCTGGTGACCTCTTTCTGTTCCCGGTTCCATCCAGGAGACCACGCTGTGTTTAGCTACCATCTCTCCCTAGTCTCCTCTGGGCTGTGACGTGTCTCAGACTTCCTCGTGTTGGAGGACTGCGGCAGTTTCACAGCACTGGTCAGGCATTTCACAGAAAGTGCTCCATGTGGGTGCACACAGGTGAGACGGTCTGGGAAAGCAGAGCACAGAAGTGAGGTGCCCTCCTCATCGCATCACGCAGGGCGGCCACGTGCCCTGCCTGTGGTGCTGCCCTCCCACACCTGGTGGAGGTGCGTGCTGCATGCTGGGCTTCTCCACTGCAGGGTCACCACATCCCCTTCCCGTGATCTGTATCATTAGCCAAGTCACCAGGTCCGGCCCACGCTCTAGGGGTGAGGGGCCGGGGAGTGGGGACATGCACAGTTTGGAACCCTTCTGTCAGGTGGGTTTGTCTGGGCCCGTTTGTGCATCTCCTCAATCGTTTATTTCTACCAGTGTGGGCTGGTGTGTATTTGGGTTGTAATCCAATAGCACATTATTTATTCTCTGCTCCAGTCCATCCAGCTTTAACTGCTGGGAGTGTCCAAACTTGAAGAGAATTTTTATGAGTTTATTTGAGCCAAACTGACCACAATGCCAGGAAGCAGATCTTAAATGCTCCACAGAGTGACAGTTTGCAGTTTCTTTTACACATTTGGAATTCAGGAGGGAAAGTGAGGACGACCACACGAAGGTGGGAGAAAGTAAGGTATAGGGCAGCTAACAAGATTATGTGCTCTCTTGAGGGCAGTTAGCCTCTGAGGGGTCTGAAAAGGAGGATGACTCTGGCCTTTCACAGGTGCACCTGGTGCACAGGAACAATGGACAGGGCTTGCTTAAGGCAAAGATAAACCTTTCACTGAAGAAGTTATAGGCCTGGGGAGTGACTACCCACCATGACCTGCCCAGCCAGGAATTTATGACCAGATCACCCTGGGAGGTGACTTTCCATCAGTGGAATTACCAGTTTTATTATAGACACCCTTTTTTGTCCACAGAGACTTTTCCAGTCCCTTTAGCATGTCCCCATCCATTTGTTTATTTACTTATTTTTAAGTACCCCTTACTTTCTGGCACTGTGAGGTGCCCTGGGCCCAGAACTGGCTGCTGCTCTGAGGACCCCTGATTCCTTTTATTAGAGAATGGCATTCAGAAACCAGGACCTAGGCATAGATAATCAGTATCACTATTATTATTACTACTGCTGCTACATCAGAGATTGGCTAGCGCGAGTTTCTTCCCTGATAAGCCTGCCCTGACTCCTGCCACATGGCACCACCATTGTTATGCTATTTCCTACTAGGATTCTCTGTTTCTTGGTTTCCTCTGGAGGCTGCTGGTCTCTGTCTGCACACCTGGCCCCTATCCCAGGAAAGGTTTGGGAGGGAAACACCTGTTTCTGGAGCTGGAGGTAGTTAGTACTGGGAACAGCCTCTCTGGGTAAAGAACATTATCAGCAAGCAAATAGTTGGCAAGCAGGTACAGGGAGACCAGAAGTGTAATTCTGGGCAGGAGGGGATCTGGCCACACCCTGATCAGCCTCCTGCTCCTGCGCTGTAGCTGTCTGAGACAGTGTGTTGGGAACACGGTGTCCCCACACCCCTGGGGCGGGGTCTGGCCCTCCAGAGCAGCACCCGGCTTTAGCTGGTTTGCACCGCTCTGTTCCTTTCCTGTGACCACAGCCCTGAACCCACACAGGATGCAGACTCCACAGTGTCTGCCCAAAGCTATTTCTTCCCTCCAGGCCTCTGCCCGTGCTGTGCTCCCTGCCTGGTGTGCCCTTCCTCCTTTCCACTCCCCGGGCTCAGCCCCCTCTCACTCATCCCAAAAGTCTCACCTCAGGCCTCACCTCCACCAAGAACCTTTCCCTGACCTGCTCCACACCCCACCCCATCCCCAGCGGAATCAGGTGTCGATCCTCATGCTTATCTCTGCAGATGCCCTATCACGTATAATTTATAGTATTAACAAATATTTACTATCTGTCTTCTGTGTGTTAGGCTCTGAGGAGAGAGCACTGAGCACTGGCAGCCAACATCTGGGAAGTACCTCAGTATGCTCGACCTCCAAATCTCACCTCAGTCCTCTGGGTGGGTGTTGTTATTATTACCTGTGTTACAGGTGAGGCATGTGAGGCTAAGAGAGGTGAAGTAATTTCTCCAGGCTCACCAGCTAGTCAGTGGCAGAGCCAGAATTTGAACTTAAGCAGGCTGGCTCCCGGGTCTGGGCTTTCAGCCTCCCAGTTCTTCTTCCCTCAAGACAGACATGACAGCTGCCCTCACTGGGCTTACATTCTAAAGCAGGAGACAGCTTTAAGCAAGCAAGTAAATAATAGTAGACAGTTTCAGATTTTGGTGCATGCTATCAAAAAGTGAGCAGTGGAGTCCTGTCCGGATAGCTCAGTTGATAGGAGCATCATCTCGATATGCCAAAGTTGGTTCGATCCCAGGTCAGGGCATATACAGGAAGCTAGCAATGAGCACAGAAACAAGTGGAACAACCAATCAACGTCTCTCTCTCTCGCTCTCTCTCTCTCTCTTTAAAAGTCAATAATTGTTTGGGGGGGGGAGCAGCAGGACTAAGTGCTGTTTAT
This sequence comes from Tonatia bakeri, assembly GCA_004024845.1. Classification (NCBI taxonomy): domain Eukaryota; kingdom Metazoa; phylum Chordata; class Mammalia; order Chiroptera; family Phyllostomidae; genus Tonatia; species Tonatia bakeri. The sequence goes on along the minus strand of PVIA01009904.1, from coordinate 18,231 downwards.
TTCTTTTAAAAGTCAATACATTTTTTTAAAAAGAATTTACTGTACTTTAAAATTCCCTCAAAAATCCCATTTACATTAAAAAATGGAGGGTTTTTTTTTTTTTTTAAAAAAGCAGTGGAAATGTCTGCTTAGAGGACATAAGACTTAGAGGACAATTCTGTGCTTCTCTCGGTATGTCTGTACATTGAATGCACTGAGCTCCATTCCTTCCTGTTATAATAAAATAAGAAAAGCAATATAAAAGCATCCAAACACATTTTAAAGCCATCTCTATAGTCTCTGGAAACTGGAGAACACAGACACAGATGTGTAGAGGATGGCGATCTCGCGGGGACCCACCGCCCAGCCCCAGCAAGCAGGACTCGTGCCCCCTGGGGCAGCCCCGTTCCTCCGTCAGCCGGAGGTGAGAGTGCACCTGTAAGAGAAAAGGAGTTGTTTTTTTTTTTAACAGAACCACAATACCATTATCCCACCTGAAAAAAAAATTAGCAATCATTCCTCAATATCAACAGTTTAGTTGTGTTCACTCTCATAAATGTCATACTTTTTTGTTTGTTTGCTTGTTTGAATCAGGATCCAGCTATAGTCCACACATTGCGATTGTAACCCAAGTCTTTCACATTTCTGTTCATCTACAGGTTGCCTCCCTTTCCTTCTCTCACAGTTTGTTTGTTTGTTTGTTTGTTTAAGAAACTACGTTATTTATCTTGTTGAGTTCCCCATGGTCTGGATTTCACAGGTTGACTCTCTGTGGTGTCTTTGAACATGTTCCTTTGTTGCTAGCATTTGTTGCAAGTGGTACTCAGAGACAGACAGATAATCAGGGCTGTTCGGTGCTGATGTTTTTGGCAAAGCCGCTTGTTCATCAGCCTGTGCTCTGCTGGCCAGAGACACACAGTAGAGGTCATCCCAGTGCAGCTGCCAAAGCCAGTCATTCATCAGCATGCAAAACGCTGGGCTCCTGGCTGTATCACTCCCTCTTCAATTACCAGTGGGATCAAACCAGAGCTTTTTTTTTTTTTTTTACAGCAAATTGCAAGGAAAAAAAAAAAAACAAAATGTCACGTGGAAGGCACATAGCACAGATTAAAAGCGACTTAAAAGGCATATCAGCTAATCACATGTTAACATTATTTGGATCCCAATTTAAACAAATAAACCATGAAAAACAAAATCGACATTTACGAGACAACTGAAACTTTGAACTGAATATTTAATAATATGAAGGGATTTTGTTAGTTGTTTTTAACCTAGTAGTAGCATTATTTTTTAGTTCTTTTTAAAAAAAATCTATATGAAGTATTTCAAATTAAGATGTCTGAGATTTGCTTCAAAATAATATGAAAAGGAAAGGGCAAGTAGAGACGGAACGTTGCTGGCCGGGGACGGCAACGGTTGGAGTTCGTGATGGGCTTTGTCTCTGCACTTCTACATGTTTAAAACGTTCCATATCAAACAAAATTTTTTTAACATAACTCTTAGGAACTACATTCCACTGTCTCTATTTCTGTGAGCACCTTTATGGAAACATTTCTTATTGTTGAAACATTCCCAGAGATGAGACAGGGCCCCACAGAAGGTCATTTTCACGCCTTGTTTCACTGTTCTCTTCCCTCAGCCTCTGCTTAGACGCCCTCCTGACACACAGCCCCTCTCTGGCCCTCCACCCAGTCCACTGCCCTCTTTATCTGGCTTCCCAAGGTCATCTAGTCCACCTCTCTGGATTCCGTCAGAGAGAGTGGCTCAAAATAACAGAAACATGTTTCTTCACAGAGGAGGCCAAGAGTCCTTCCTGGGCTGCGGCTGCATCACTCCAACCTCTGCCTCGTCTTCACGTGGCCTTCTCTGCGTCAGTATCTTCTCCTCACCTGTCTCTTGTAAAGACAGTTGTGATTGGATTTGGGGGCCACCGGGGTGCTCCAGGCTGATCTCATCTCAAGATTCTTAATTACATCTGCAGACTCCTTTTCTAAATAAGTTCACATTCACAGGTCCCTGGCTTTAGGATGTGGACATATCTTTTGCAGGCCACAGTCTAACCTACTAAATGGCTTACCAGACACTGTAGATGAGACGGATGAAAATGTCACCAGATAGGGACCTGGCCTGGAGAGAGTCTGCCTCCGGCTGGTCAGTAGTATGTGGTTTCTTGACTTCGAGCAGGAAAGATTTCATAAGTCCAGGTGATTTTAGAATATGTTTATTAAACCGGGGACAGGGAAACAAAGGAAGGGTTTAGGGTAGAAGACGAAACAGGGACAAGCCAGGGGGGGGCTGCTTTGGCTGTTTAGAAATGTAGAGAAAAGAACCGAGCCAAGGCAGGGCTGCTGTCAGCTCACTGGGAAGTCAGGGGGAAAAGCAGGCCTCCCTGGCTAGTGTGGATTGAGCACCAGCCTGCAAACCAAAGCGCTACCAATTTACTCCCAGTCAGGGCACATGCCTGGGTTTTGGTCCAGGTTCCAAGTGGGGGGCGTGCGAGAGGCAACCACTCATTGATGTTTCTCTCCTTCTCTTTCTCCTTCCTTTCTCCTCTGTCTAAAAATAAATAAATAAAATCTTTTTTTAAAAGGGGGGGTGGGGTCCTTGAAGACAATCAGGAGTTAACTTGGAACAAGCTGCCACTGCCCACCGACCCCCTGGTTGCAAGTCTCCCAGGGACCCTTAGAGTTCTGGAGAAAGAGAGCAGATATACAAGGCATGGGTGTACCCTAACCAGAGCACTATGAGTTTTTTGTCTTGAATCTTTTTATCTTTTCTTTCCTTGGCTGGCAGGAATCCTAGGGGAGGCCTCAGGGGAGGGTCTTAACAGAATATTCAGCTTTCCAGGTGTGCCCTTCAATATGTTGATTGACCAAAATGTGCGTAGAGAGGGGTCAGGGTTATTTTCTGCTTACTTTCATTTTCAAAGAACATCATCAAAGAGGCAATGAGGCCAGTCTGCCCCTGATGTCTGGAATATGAAAATCATTTGTTCCCAAGCATCCTTGCTTAGGGAAGATAAAACCTTGTGATTCACTAGCTGGCTGTAAATTGCTCAAATGGTTTGGCTTTGTTTAATTATTTTATCTCAGTTTCCCTTTTTCCACTTGTCAAGGAATTTTGCCAGCTTCTTACTATGCTGCCTCAAAAGCATGAAAGAAGCTTCTTTTTTCGTAATTCCTGGCTCAGTCGGAAAGCCGGGGACCAACCCCAGCAAGACTCCCTTCTCCTCTCCTTGCCAAGGAAGTCTGGGAATCTCTGGCTTGTGCTCAGGTAGAGGGCGTTGGACAGATGACCTGTTGCTCACCTGTCCCTTTCTGGGCCCCTCTGAGCAGTCAGCAAAGGGCAAGGAGCAGCTGCCAGCTATCTTCCCCATGAGCCTGGGACAGCACCCAGCTGGGGATGGGGCACTGGCTGGGTTGGGCCCTGTCCTCCAGCTGCTGGTATTTCTTTCAGAAACTTCACCTCCCTCTTCCACCCTGATTATGGCAACTGTTACATCTTCAACTGGGGCATGGCAGAGAGAGCACTCCCTTCTGCCAACCCTGGAGTTGAGTTTGGTAAGTCTTGATTCCTCCTGGGGCCAGAACCTTGAGGCTTTAACCATCCCACCATATGGGGCTGAAAGACTAAGTTACCATCAAGCGTGAAAGGGCAGGATCTGAGCTAGATAGACCCAGCATAAAGAAGAGTGGCCATGGGAAGCCTGTCCTGTGTGCGGGGAGGCTGGCCCAGGGGTCTTCTCAGCCACTTATCCCACGCCTGTAAATCCCTGGGGCACCGACCATGTTTCCATTTTGCTAATGAATACAATGGGGATTCAGAGCAGTAGAGCATAGTGGTTGGGGCTCAAGCTCCTATGTCTAATGAAATCCCAGCTGCACTATTCATTCGCTTGGTGAGTGATCCTGAGTTCAAGACCTAACTTCTCAGAGCCTTGGTTTCCCCACTCGAAGGCGGTCTACAGTAGCATAGCATACAGTGTATGCCTCACTGAGTCACTAAGACATAAGGCAGGTGAACTGCTTCCACAGTGCCTGCAAGCAGTAATGCTCAGTATGTGCCAGATCCTTAGGAATTTTAGTAACTTGCCCAAGACCATCCAGGTAACACATGGCAGCCTGACTCAGCCTTGTCCCTATGCAGTTCTTAGAGCAAATCACACAGACCGAGAAAGAACACAGGAGCAGGTGGGCGTGAGGAGGTGGGAGGTGGTCAGTGACAGAGGTTGCTGTGTTGGCCTGTCTCAGGAACAAGCTGGTAGACTCAGGATGACTGTGCCTTTCAGGCTATGAGCACAGGTGGGAGCAAAGCCTTCCTCCCCTCTCAGGTTCTGACCTCCCCAACCAGCCACCAAGAGGCGAGCTGTCATTCAGTAGCCATCAGGGCTGCTGGTCAAGGGGGCAGAGTGGGCTGACTGCCCTTCCCCCCAGTCCTGTGCCCCTAAACGCACTGCGTATCAGAGAGGAGCGGATCAATGCCCTTACAGGTGGAGCAGATTAGAATCAACGAGCCCAGCTGTGTGTATCAGGACATCAGCAACCCCACTTCCTCACTGGATGACCTCAGACAAGTCCCTTCACCTCTCTGCACCTTGGTTTCCTCATCTGTAAAATGAGGATGATAACAGTACCTACCTCATATGCACCTTCTGAGCACCAGTGAGACTGCATATAAAAAAATCAGTTAGTCCAGCACTCAGCATGTAGCAAATGCTCAACAAACACCAGCCTTATTGTTCTAAGCACCTAACATAGTCCTGTGGTGTACAGAATATTAGCTCTGGCCTCTGCCCTCAAGAATGGAGCGGTCGAGTGGGGAAGAGAGACAAGAAAGGAAGAATCGCAAGAATGAGGCAGGTTCTAGGAAGGAAAGTTACAGAGGTGGGAGAGGATATAACACGAAGATCCTGAGACCTAATTTAAGTAGTCAGGGAAGGCTTCTGGCGGAAGTAACACCGAGCAGAGATCCGCAGGAAGAGCAGGATTTCTAGGTGAAAGGTGAGGGTGGGAAGTGCATTCCTGAAGGCGAGCATCAGGAAGGAGCACAGGAGTTAAGGACTGGATGGAGAGAATGAGGACCCATGCAAGGTGAGGCTGGGCCACATGGTGTATGCCTCTCAATCTACCTGCTGTGTGGGCTGGGGAAGCAAGAGGAGCCCAGGGCAGAGGTGATGGTGGCTTGGACTAGGATGGGGCCTTGGAGAAGACAAGGAGTCCAATTTTCACAAAGTAGAGCCAGCTTCCTAGGCAGGCCCTAGAGGTCCCCTTGGATGGAGGGGGTGCGGACAAGTGGGTGGTGGGTCTCCCTTCAGCTTTGGGGAGAGAGTTCAGGGAGCTCTTGGTCCCCCTTCCCCACAGGCCTGAAGTTGATCCTGGACATAGGCCAGGAAGACTATGTGCCCTTCCTCACGTCCACGGCAGGGGCCAGGCTGCTACTTCATGAGCAGAGGTCATACCCCTTCGTCAAAGATGAGGGCATCTATGCCATGGCAGGGACAGAGACGTCCATCGGGGTGCTGGTGGTATGGTTATAGCCCCAGGGAAGCCCGAGGGGGATGAGGGTAGAAGCCGACCTGCCTAGTGCCACCTTCCCCTGGCCTGAGAGGAGGGGATGAGGCCTCTTTATCCCCTGGCCTTCCCTCACGGCCCACTCCTGCCCTGCCCTCCTGATGGACCCCCAACAGGGCAGCCACACTCTGGTGGAAGACAAGCACCCCAGCTCCTACTGGGCCCTACTGCTCCCCACCCCCTTTCAGAGCTCCTAGACCCATGTGCTCAGTGGGAGGCAGGGGCAGAGCAGCTTCCCAGGGCTAACCAGGGGTCCCACGAGCACGCTGTCTGGACGCAGGACAAGCTGGAGCGGAAGGGCGAGCCCTACAGCCAGTGCACTGTGAACGGCTCTGACGTCCCAGTTCACAACCTCTACAGGGACCACAACACCACCTACTCCATCCAGGTAGGAAGACAGTGCAGGCCTTGTGTCCCTGGCGCCCTGTCCGTGTCACCAGCCCGAGGCTTCAGTCTCTGAGACAGCTGGTCTTGGCAAGGCTGTTTACCTGAGAAGCCAGTTTACTGGAGAAGTCCCACTTTGTATCGGGCCTCAAACCTCTTTGCTGCAGCCACAGGCTTCTCTCTGGTCTTGATCTTCAGAATCAGGCCAAAAGGCATGTCCCCAGACCCAGTTTCAGTGAAGGGGACAAACTTAATCTTTGCAAAGATGATAAAAGTAACCACTTGCTGACACTTCTCCCAGCCCAGTCTGCCTTGGCAAATGTAGGAACTGAGACACAACAAGAGGGCAACCCAACGCCCATCCCCATATCTGAGTGCTGCGAGCATGGCGGGGTCCTCCCTTTTGCCTTAGTCACAGGAAACTGACCCTCCCCTGGGCCCACCTGCCTGCCCACCCCGTCCAGCTGACTCCATCCACCCCACACTCTGCCTGGTTTGGTCACCTCTTTCAGAGGGACAGTGTGGGGAGGTAGGGAGAAAGCAGGACATGGAGGCACTGGGCCCCAGCCCTCAAGATGCTGTTCAAGCCAGAGACCTTGGCAAAAACCCAGGCCCTAGTCATGTGTTCTGTCCATCCCGCCCTGCCCTACCCCGGCCTCAGTCATGGGGCTGGAGAGAATACCTGCTTCCCAGTTGAGACAAGAGGTCTGGAAGAACCTAGTACACTTGCCCAAACTCTGAGCTCCTCGCCGACCCCACATGCCTCCTCCTCAGCTCTGCCCCTCCCGGCTTGCGTGTCCTCTGCCTGCACCCCATTTCCTGCTCCAAACCAAGCACTTACAGAGGCCAAGCCCAGCCCTCCTGACCTCCGCCAACAGGGCAACTGTCGCCCTGTTCACCCATGAGTAAACTGAGGCCCCGAGGTTAATGACTGGCTGCAGGACACATAGTAGATCTCTGAGTGGACCAAAACCAGGTTGGAATGACCTGAAAACCCAGTATGAATAGATTCATCAGCTCCATCCCCAGGGGGCTGAGCCCCCTCTTCTCCCACACCCCCCTCACAGAGGACACGCTGCAGCTCTCGCCCTCTTTCATCACCACTGGGCTTTCAGAGATCAGCCTCTGCTTGCAGTCCCTGAGTGCGTTCCTCCAGGAAGAAGGCACTTGCAGCCAGCCTGCCTATCTCCCTCAGAGCTACCCTTCTGGGTCTTTCTGTGTAAAGGGCTCGAAACAAGTGATTTATCCCAGTACCAGCTTTAGAATTTGCAACAAGCCACCCCTTCCCAAGTCATCTGCAGGGCCCCAGTGCTGAAGAGGGGGAGCTGGCCTGAATCCCTCTACAAGGGTCAGGTAGAGGGTAGGACAGGAGGCGCAGCTCAGCAACCTCAGCACCACATCTCAACTGGAGGGTCACCTTCTCTGGCTCCCCCAGCTCCCTGGGCCTAGGCACTAAGTTCCCTGGGTCCCTGGCCCTATGGTTGGGGAGGGGCATCACTGATCATGTGTGTGGTCTCCCGGCCCCCTGTTCCAGGCCTGTATTCGCTCATGCTTCCAAGACCACATGATCCATAACTGTAGCTGTGGCCACTACCTATACCCGCTGCCCTATGGAGAGAAATACTGCAACAACCAGGAGTTCCCTGATTGGGGTGAGTGGGGCCAGCCATCAGAACCCTAGCCAGCCAGCCACTACCCATCAGGGCTCTGCCTGCCAGGGAGAGACATGGTTGCATGGCCTCAACAGAGCCCAGGGGTGTACCCAGGCTTGCTCAGCCACATGCACAGTCCATAGCCCCTCCCTCCCAGGTACCCTTCTCAGGAGAACCCAGCTCCCCTCCACACCTCGACTCCATGACTTGTATGCTTGAACCGTGTCTTGTGTAGGAGCGATTCTGCCTGTGTGCCACATGAACACCCTCCCTGGGGTGGGCCTGGGAATCAACTCTGGTGACAGCACATATGTGCACGCATTTGTGTTTTCCCACGTACGCACATGTGAAAGGGCATTCGTGTTTGTGTCTCGATGCACAGCCACACTTAGGACTGCAGTGCCCGTCTGAGCTGGTGTTTGTGTACCAGCCTGTGCTTCCAGTGTCTCCATTTATGGACACTGCTGTGTGTACATGTGAGTGTGCATGTATGCACAAGGCCACGTGTGTCAGTCTGAGCTCTGTGTCCGTGTCTGTGTGGGCTCACCTGGCCTCTCTGTGGGGTGCTGGGGCGAGGGGACAGGGAGGTGGCCTCCAAGGTCTTGAAACCTGAAGCCACAGCAGGGCTCACATTGAGCTGGAATCCTAATGGCCCAGAGTCCAAATGTCCCAGGATGTTGGAGGCTGCAGAGGGAGTTCCACCTCTTAAAATGTGGGAACAAGAGGGGAAAACTGTATCCCTTGCCACCACCCACCCCTTCAACACAACCCTGTCACCCTGGTCTCCACTAGGAATGAGGATGATGAGCAGAGGGAAGCTGCCTTGATCTTGCTGAGCTGATCTGGATGTTTGGGGAGAGGATCCCCCAGACCAGGCTGGGCCAAAATGGCTAGAGATGGGGGCAGAAGGATGGATGGATCTCCATGACAGGGGACTTTAGATTGAGAAAACTCCCCACCCCCAAGTCACAGACCTTAGGTGGCCCAGGGCTAGGAGGGAAGAGGGCAGACAGAGGTTCAAAGGCTCAAATCCTCTGCCCCACCCCCTCTCCTGCTCAGTCTATTGCTACTCAGAGCTGCGCAGGAGCTTGGGCCAGAGGGAGACCTGCATCAAGATGTGCAAGGAGTCCTGCAAGTGAGTGTGGCATGGCCGTGGCGGGGTCCGCAGGGCAGGGCTGTGTGGGCACTGTGGGGCAGGACAGCCATAGGGCTGCCTTCTCTCTTCCAGTGACACCCAGTACAAGATGACCATCTCCATGGCCGACTGGCCTTCTGAGGCCTCTGAGGTGAGGTGGTGGTGTGGCCAAGCTCCTGGCCACCCACCCTTGGGCGGGGGCCTGGTCTGCAGGTCGCTTGGGACTTTGGAGAGGGTGCTCCTTCCTGCCCTTTCTCTCCCCCTTTCCTTCCACCCCTAGGCACTGTGCCGGGAACACAGCAGTGAAGCAGACAGACATAGTCCTTTGTCCTTACAGTGCTTACATTCCAGTCAGAGAGACAGCCTACAGAAACAAGATCATTTCAGAGTATGATAACAATTGTGTAGGAAGTAAACCAGATGATGAGAGAGTAACTGGGGGAATGACTCCCTAACACTGTGACACTTTAGCTGACATCAGAAGATAGATCAGAGCCAGCCCTGGGCAGGGTTGGGGAAGAGGGCCCAGGCAGCACAAGGGCCGGAGGTGAGAAAGATATAGCAGACTGGAGACCTGAGTGCCTTCTCCCCATTAGAGCAGCCACTTTGCACACTATTACCTTCTTTCTCCTTCCCATTCCAACACATGGTCCCCAGGGGGGCTTCAGGAAGATACAGGCCTGTAGTCTGTCACTCAAAGGGAGCAGAGCCCACGGCTGGGAGGGAATACAGCAGGCACCATTTTTTTCAGCTGCCTTCTTGGTTTGCAGGACTGGATTTTCCATGTCCTGTCTCAGGAGCGGGACCAAAGCACTAATATCACCATAAGCAGGTAAGCCTGGAGTGTGGACAGGGCTGGAGAAGGCAGAAAAGGGCAAGAACAAGAACCTCAGGAGAGGAGTTTGGACATAGTGCAGCTCCTTAGACACTTTCTCACACTGGCAGATCCAGGAGCAAGCCTGGAAGAGGAATCACTGGTAGTGAAAGACAAGCAGCCAAGGGGACCCAGAGTCTACTGTTCCCTTAAGGAGAGCCTGTTCTCCATCCGTCACCTGTTCATACATACACCCATCCACCCATCCATCCTTCCAATCTTGTATCCATCCACCCACCCACCCACCCATCCATCTATCCATCATCCATCCTTCCAGTCTTCTGTCTATCCACCAATCTGTCCATCCATTCATTTATCATCTGTCTTTCCAATCTCTCACTCATTTACCCCTCCATTATCCTCCCTTCCATCATTCCAGTCCTCCATCCAACCACCCGTCCTCCATCCATTCATTCATCTTTCCATTCATTCAACACAAACATACACTGAGCATGAACAAAGACACAAGGTCCACACTGTCAGGAAACCTGAGTCTAGAAGACAGAGAGATGCGATCAGAGTTTATGGTTGTAAGAGTCTGTAGCAGACTCTTACAACCCCCTTATGGAAGCATAGCAGGAAGGAGCCACCATCTGCTTAAGACATAAGGGAGGTCTGTATAGGGTGCTGGCACTTGACCTAACTCTCCAAGGAGTAAGAACTGTTCAAAAAAATAAGAAGAGGTAAAAATGTCCAGGCAGAAACTCAGACATGAGACAGCTTAGCCTTTCTGAGGACCATCAGATAAAAGAGGAACACCCACTTGGCCATGCTTTTCTATGTCTCAGGTTTCCTGACAGAGAGGCGAGCTTAGGACTCTATGCAGCGTCTACTGCTACGGGCTGGGCCACTTTGGGGGTGAGAGAGGGGAGCTCTCAGGGGCTGTCTCTGGCCAGAGTATCCCTTAGGGAGCTGGTTCAGAAAGGGGCCCACAGGATGGGTGCTAGGCAGAGATGCGGCCAGTAGGGCAGCACTGGGGGCTCTTGTTTGGACCTCAACACTCATGGGAGTGGGTCTGTGAGAAACCCGAGCAGAGAAGGGTTGGGGAAGCCCCTTGGCTGCCTTTTCTGTGTGTGTGTGTGTGTGTGTGTGTGTGTGTGTGTGTGTGTGTGTGTGTGTGTCTTGGGGAAAGGGCACCAGTCCTTGCTGCCTCCTGCAGGAAGGGAATTGTGAAGCTCAACATCTTCTTCCAAGAATTCAACTATCGTACCATTGAGGAGTCAGCAGCTAATAATGTGAGTTTGGGGGCTCCTGACAGCTCTGCCCTGCACCCTGAGGGGCAGGAGGATCCCCAGCCCCATAGACAAATTAGGAAGATCTCTAACACAAATTGTTTCCCTGGGCTGAGATGGTCACCCTTCCCCTTCCCAGTTAACAGTACACCTCACAGGAAGCCAGGAGGCTGGGCTTCAGGCAGCAACTTGTAGCCTAACCCCTGCCTCTGCCAGGGCCTTAGCCCCCTGCTCCCCACAGATTGTCTGGCTGCTCTCAAATCTGGGCGGCCAGTTTGGCTTCTGGATGGGAGGCTCAGTGCTGTGCCTCATCGAGTTTGCGGAGATCATCATTGACTTTGTTTGGATCACTGTCATCAAGCTGGTCGCCTTCTCCAAGAGCCTGCGGCAGAGGCGGGCCCAGGCTCGCTACGCTGGCCCACCACCCACTGTGGCCGAGCTGGTAGAGGCTCACACCAACTTTGCCTTCCAGTCTGACACAGTCAACCACGGCCCCAACCCCGGGGCCTACCCCAGTGAGCAGACCCTGCCCATCCCAGGTACCCCACCCCCCAACTATGACTCCCTACGTCTGCAGCCACTGGACATCATTGAGTCTGACAGTGAGGACGATGCCATCTAGACCCTGTCCCTGCCCACCCTGGGCAGCCCAAGAGCTCAGACCTGAGAAGCGAAGCCAGCACCCACAGCCTCCCTTTATTGCACCCTCTTCAAAGGGCTGGCCTGATAGATGTCCCAGTCCAGAGTCCATGTCTCTCTACAGAGAGGCCAGCAGCTCCTAGCCAGTCCCAGGCTAAGGGCTCCACAGGGTCACAGTGCTGGGACAAATATGAGGATTGTGTCCGCACTTGATTTCTGCCCATTCCCAACCCAACCTGAGCCTTGGCCTGGGACATCCCCAGCCAAGCTCCAGAGACCCAAGAACACCCTTCCCTTGGGGCAGGCCACTTCCCTCAGTGCCAGCCACCATCTCCTGCAGAGATGAACCATCGGGCACACTGTGCTTGTCAGTCCTCAGACCTGTGTGGCCTTTTCCTTCCTGGCCTTGACTGGCCTCTGTGGATGGGACTGGTGAAGGCAGTGGCTGTGCCGAGCAGGAAGAGCATCAGGCGGGGGTGGGGGGCTGCTAGGTGGCATGTGTTTTATTCTAGAAAATAAAAGTAGAAAACCCTGAGCAGAGCTTTGTTCTTTGTCTGATGGGGCAGCCTGACACATCTCTGGAGCGGAAGGACATCCATGTTGCCTTGAGAGCTAGGCCAGGCCAAGGCAAGGCCCCAAGCAGGTGACATTTGAAGTCTCTTTCCAGCTGTCCCTGAAGCAGTGGCCTTATGACTTTCTTAATGCCACCCAACTTACTTGTTTGGGCTACGAAGAGAGTGAGGAAGGCAGAGAGGAAAGGAAGAATCCTCTGGTTGGCTGCTGCTCCAGCAGCTCACAAGACATCTTGGTCTCTCTACTTTCCCAGGCAAGCTGTCCCCACACTACAGCCAAGGTCAACTCCAAACTCAGCAAACACAGCTGGGAGCTCCCCTCTTCCCCAGCTGTGACCACAAGTTCCCAGGTAGATTCTCATTTTTCAGTGATGGGGTCATATGTCTGCCTCTGAACCAGTCAGTGTGGCCAGCTGACCCCCACTGGAATCCCATGGTTCCAGGTGGCGGGGCCATGGCTCCCAAGGGTGCCGGATAAAATATAGGCCACCAAGTTAAATGTGAATTTCAGATAAACAACAAATTCATTTTTTAGTAGAAATATGTCCATGTAATAGTTGGTAATATATTATTCAAATAACTCTCTAGTTTTTCTGAAATTCAACTTTAACTAAGCATCCTGTATTTTTTATTGCTAATTATGGGAAGCTCTGTGGCTCCCACAGAGGTCAGGGAGCTGTTACTGAAGGAGAGTGGGTCCAGCAGGAGCAGACAGCTGGCTGCTTGCAAGGCCTGTCACCTGCTGGTCCCAGTGGTGAAGGAGCCCTGGCTTTAGAGCCTGGCGTTAAAGGCCCAGCCCTGCTGCTGGTCTGTGATACCTGGGTCCTTGGCCTGGAAAGCAAACAAGCTGGCCTCCAATTAGGTGTCCAAAGTGGGGAGGCGCCCTGTCCCATTCCCACCCTGAGACCCATCAGAACCTTTCAGGGCTCAAAAATTAAACTGCCCAGAAAATCTTAATTCCCACCTCCACCACAAAGAAAAGGTAGGTTGAATGTACTATATGCTGTTGCCCCCTGCCATATCTCAATGGCTTTTCAAATAACCCTGTGAGTTAGGGACCATCAGGCCCCTGTCCTTTAGATTAGGAGATGAGGCTCAGTGATGTGCCTTTGCCAAGGCTAGGAGGTGGCAAAGCTGGAACTCCAAGCCCAGTGGCTCTCATAGACACTGGTGCGGAGATCACCATAGGTCCCCGCATTAAGGCAGCATGTTGCACCTCCAGCTTTCTGGCCCTCCATTCTCCAAGGCAGGAGCCAGGCTTAAGCCCTGCTAGGCACAGCCTGGGATGCACCACAGGAGAAAACAATACTTTTCTTGGTGAGGGGTCACAGCGGATGCTGTTCCAGGGCCAACAAAACTGGTTCCAAGGCTATAAGAACAGAATATTCAAAGAACCCTTGGGCAACCCAATGAGACACTATCCTGGCCCCCTGGTGGGGCTGGTCCCTGAGAGGCCCTGGGCTGGGTGGTACCCCTCCAGAGGCACAAGCAAGATGTCCCAGCTGGGATTACGTGTCTCACTGTGTGCCTCACACCCAGAGGTCAGGAGCACAGGTGTGTCACCAGGCTCGCTCTGACCCCAGCCCTGCCATGTAGTAGCTGAGTGACTGTGGGCAAGCTCCCTAAACTTCTCCAAACCTCAGTTCCTTTGTGTGTAGAATGGGCACCATATTTCCTGCCTCCAAGGCTACTGGAAGGCGTTGCCCCCTGCCATATCTCAACGGTTTTTCTAATAACCCTGTGAGTTAGGGACACTAGGCCTCTGCCTCCCAAGTAGAGAAGGAAAAGTACATAGTCCTGGGAACACAGCACACATCCAGTTCCAAAAACACCCTGTGAGACACTGCTTCCCTCCCCTCTCCGTTGATAACAAAACTCTCTTCAGACATGTAATAGCCCAGCCCAGGCAAGAAATCCTGAGTGGTCTAAGCCAGAGTTTCCCTACTGGAGGTGATTTTGCCCCTTGGGCAATGTCTACAGACTTGCTGGCTGTCACAACTAGGGGAATACCTCCAGCAGCTAGTGCGTGGAGGCCAGGGATGCTGTAAACATCTACCGTGCCCAGGACGGGCCCCATGACAAAAAGCTGTCCAGCCCAAACATTGCTAGTGCCAAAGCTGGAAACCCTGGGGGAAGCTGTCCTGCCCCCACCTTCCCAACCTTCCTTACAGTTCAGTGGATGGCTGGTGACCAAGAAAATGATCAATGAAGCCTAGGAGAAAGTCAGCGGGGCTTCTGGAAAGGCCTCTGCCTCCACAGTGGCAGGGACACAGTCACTCAGCTATGCCCTGGCAGTTGCAGGAGCTGCTCTGCATGAAAGGTCCCGATCACAGAGAGGCTGGTACTGGTCGTCCAGACACTCAATCAGTGCCTGAAGGCTGACACCATTTCACATGTTGTTACTGAGAAAAATCAACTCTTACATTTCAGTCGAATCTGTGAGCTTTAAAAAAGGAAAAGGAAAAAGCAAAGTCCTCACACTCACAATGGCCCACAGGACCCTCTATGACCAGCACCTCTTCCTCTCTGACCTCACTTCACTCCCTGCTTCCCCTGCGGGCTGCAGATGTGCCCCAGGCCAGGTCTGCACTGTTCCCGCTACCTGAACATTCCTGCTGTCGCTCTTCTTCACCGCGACTCTTATCCTTTAGGTCTGGGGGCTGCCCACCCATCTTCCACCCTGATGCCCTCTTATTCCCTGACATCTCAAGTTATCTTTGCTGGTTACCTGCTGATTCTCCCTCCTTCTCTTTCCCTGACAGTGTACCAGGTGTACCCAGTGCAAAGAGCATGGTGCATGGCAAGAACCCAAACATTTACTAAAAAAAATGGAAAAAAAAACAAAGTTCTTGCATTTCACTGTATTTATTAATTCCATTTCAAGACTGCATCATTTAAAAAGGTCATTTAAAATTCTTCTTTAATAAATAATATACCTCTAATTTACAACTTTTTTTTTTTTAATCACGAATGAAAGCCTTTAAAAACAATTCTGCCCAATCCTGGGCAGTTTTAGAGCAAAGCCATTCTGGAGAGCTGCCACAACCCCAGAGCCCCAGCCTGGCCAGGTATGGGGTCAGTAGTCCACACTCCGCATGGCGGCCACTGTGGTGGCGAGTCGCCGGGGCAGGCCTTTGCTAACCTGTCTGTAGTCCTCAGGCTTGGTCTTCAGGAGTGTCCCGACGTTTTGGAGGGCACGGGAGGGCTGTAGGCCCAGCGCGTCCATCACGTTTATCAGGTAGTCTGTGGGGTGGGGGACAGAGACTCAGCACCAGACGGGACAGGACCCACAAGTTATCTACTAAGTAAGAAACAGTGATGCTACCCAAGCTCCAAATGTTGTGTGTGTGCCTGTTCTGCCCTCAGAAGGAGGCCTTTACTCTGAGGTTTTTGCAAGAGGGTCAGACCTGACTGTGAGTTAGGCCCCAGTCCAGGCATTCCAACTTAGTAAAGGACCAGCAACATCCAGAAGCTCCTACTGGGGACTCCTGGGTTCCTGGCCCTGCTCCCCAGTGGACTGCACTGACCCCTGGGATTCTCGAGACACATGAGCTTATCACAGCAGTTACCAAAGTCTTCCCAGCAGAACCTCCACCATGAAGACAAGGACAGTGCTGCGAGTGGTGGCCTAACACAGAGCAGGTTCCCACACTTCCCAGATGATGGCCCACTGGGGTACTAGTTAACAACAGATTCCTGAGCCCACCCCAGACCACAACAGTGAGATTCTCTAAGAGACAGTCCGAGAACTCTTAAGTACCAGGCAGCTTGGGCAACATTAGCAGAGTAAAAGAGACCTTGGTAAAGTTCCTCAGCCTCCTGGTATCCCCACTCCCACCTGCAGGTGCAGCTAATACCCACCACACTGCGTGTTAAGCCAAAGGCCATGAAGGCACTAGACGTACTGTAGGTGGCGGATAAATGGGTGCTGCCTTTCCTTCCTCCTTCCTGGATGGGGACAAACCTAAGGGACCATTTCACATAAATTCCTGCTTGAAAGGCCTGGAAGACAGCAGCACCCAGAAGGTCCCTCCTTCCTTTCAATTACTGCCCAGATTAATCTCCTCTCCCAGGCAGACTGGAGCGCTGGCCATGTCCTGCATCTTCCCTGTGTCTTCTTCTGAGGCCCAACTCAGGGGAAGTTGCTTCCCAGAAGGGTGCCACCATCAGTCAGGTGCCTGTCTTCTACACAAGCTTATGCATAAAACTGAGCTCCACCCACCTGCAAGCCAGGAACTGCAAAGTGGAAGCCCATGGCTCACCATGACACTTTTTATTGTTGTTCAAGTACACTTGTCTCCATTTTCCCCCTACCACTCCCTCACCCCAGCCATCCCCACCTCCCACCCTCAATACTACCCCCCTTTGGTTTTGTCTACATGTCCTTTACAGTTGTTCCTGAAAACACTTCCCCCTCCCCCTCCATTATCCCCTTCCACCTCCCCTCTGGTTACTGTCAGACTGTTCTTAATTTCAATGTTTTTGGTTCTATTTTGCTTGCTTGTTTGTTTTATTGATTAGGTTCCAGTTACAGGTGAGATCACATGGTATTTGTCTTTCACCACCTGGCTTATTTCACTTAGCATAATGCTTTCCAGTTGCATCCATGATGTTGCAAAGGGTAGGAGCTCCTTTCTTTCTGCTGCATAGAATTCCATTGTGTAAATGTACCATAGTTTTTTGATCCATTCATTTACTGATGGGCACTTAGGTTGTTTCCAGCACTTGGCTATTGTAAATTGTGCTGCCATGAACATTGGGGTGCATAGTTTCTTTTGGATTGTTGTTTCAGGGTTCTTAGGGTATAATCCTAGCAGTGGAATTGCTGGGTCAAAAAGCAGTTCCATTATTAGTTTTCTGAGGAAATTCCATACTGTTTTCCACAGTGGCTGCACCAGTCTGCATTCCCACCAACAGTGCACTAGGGTCCCCTTTCCCCACATCCTCTCCAACACTTGTTTGTTGCTTTGTTTATGATGGCCATTCTGAATGGTGTGAAGTGGTATCTCAATGTGGTTTTAATTTGCATCTCTCTGATGGCTAGTGATGCTGAGCATCTTTTCATGTCTCTGGGTCCTCTGTATGTCCTCCTTGAAGAAGTGTCTGCTCAAGTCCTTTGCCCATTTTTCAACTGGGTTTTTTGTCTTCCTAGAGTAGAGTTCTTTATATATTTTGGAGATCAAACTCTTGTCTGAAGTATCATTGGCAAATATGTTTTCCCATACAATTGGTTTTCTTTCCATTTTAATGCTCTTTTCTTTAGCCATGCAGAAGCTTTTTATTTTGAGGAGATCCCATTTATTCTTTTCTTTATGTCCCTTGCTCTAGAGGACATATCGATGAAAATATCGTTGCATGAAATATCTGACATTTTCTTGCCTATGGGACTTTTATGGTGTCATGACTTATATTTAAGTCTTTTATCCATCTTTAATTTATTTTTGTGCATGGTGTAAGTTGGTGGTCAAGTTTCATTTTTTTGCATGCAGCTGACCAGCTCTCCCAACACCATTTGTTGAAGAGGTGATTTTACTCCATTTTGTGCTTCTGCCCCCTTGTCGAATATTAATTGACCATAGACTTGGGTTTATTCTTGAGCTCTCTATTCTGTTCCACTGGTCCATATGTCTGTTCTTATGCCACTACCATGCTGTTTTGATTAGAGTACCCTTATAATATAGTTTTTTGTATTTTTTATGAAGCTTTTTTTTTCAATTTTATTTTAATGATTGTTCAAGAACAGTTTTCTCCCCTTTACTCCCCCCCATCCCAACTTCCCTCCCATTAACACCCTCCCCCTAGTTTTTATCCATGTGTCTTTTAACTTTGTTCCTGTAAACCCTTCCCCTTTTCCCCTGAAATTCCCTCTTCTCTCTCCTCTGGTCACTTTCTGCCTGTCCTCTAATGCAGTGTCTTGCACTGTTGGTGGGACTGCAGACTGGTACAACCACTGTGGAAAACAGTATGGAACTTCCTCAGAAAACTAAAAATGTAACTGCCTTTTGACCCAGCAATTCCACTGCTGGGACTATATCCTAAGAATCCTAAAACACCAATCCAAAAGAACCTTTGCACCCCAATGTTCATAGCAGCACAATTTACAATAGCTAAATGCTGGAAGCAACCTAGATGCCCATCAGTAAATGAATGGATCAAAAAACTATGGTACATTTACACAATGGAATTCTATGCAG
>PVIA01009903.1:0-56532 GCA_004024845.1 Tonatia bakeri | reverse complement strand
AACAGGCACATGGACCAATGGAACAGAACAGAAAGCCCAGATATAAACCCAAGTCTCTACGAACAATTGATGTTTGATAAAGGAGGCAGCAACATAAAATGGAGTAAAAATAGCCTCTTCAACAAATGGTGCTGGGAGAACTGGACAGCTACATGCAAAAAAATGAAACTAGAACACCAATTTACACCTTATACAAAAATTAACTCAAGATGGATAAAAGACTTAAATATAAACCATGACACCATTAAAGTACTAGAGGAGAACATAGGTAGGAAAATCTCAGATATATCACGCAAAAACTTTTTTACAGACATGTCCCCTAGAGCAAGAGAAATAAAGGAAAGAATAAACAAATGGGACCTCATCAAAATAAAAAGCTTCTGCACAGCTAAAGAAAACAGTATCAGAATAAAAAGAGAATCAACTGTATGGGAAAACATATTTGCCAATGATACCTCAGACAAGGGCTTAATCTCCAAAATATATAAAGAACTTACACAATTATACTCTAAGACAAACAACCCAATTAAAAAACGGGCAAAGGACTTGAACAGACTCTTCTCCAAGGAGGACATACAGAAGATCCAAAATCACATGAAATGATGTTCAATATCGCTAGCTATCAGAGCGATGCAGATTAAAACCACAATGGGGTACCACTTCACACCAGTCAGAATGGCCATCATAAACAAAGCAACAAACAACTGTTGGAGAGGTTGTGGAGGAAAGGGGACACTAGTGCACTGTTGGTGGGACTGCAGACTAGTACAACCACCATGGAAAACAGTATGGAACTTCCTCAGAAAACTCAAAATGGATCTGCCTTTTGACCCAGCAATTCCACTGCTGGGACTATATCCTAAGAATCCTAAAACACCAATCCAAAAGAGCCTTTGCACCCCCATGTTCATAGCAGCACTATTTACAATAGCTAAGTGCTGGAAGCAACCTAGATGCCCATCAGTAAATGAATGGATCAAAAAAATATGGTACATTTACACAATGGAATTCTATGCAGCAGAAAGAAGGAAGGAGCTCCTACCCTATGCAACATCATGGATGCAACTGGAAAGCATTATGCTAAGCGAAATAAGCCAGGCAGTGAAGGATAAATACCATATGATTTCACCTTTAACAGGAACCTAAACAACAAAACAAAGAAACAAGCAAAATATAGTCAAAGACACTGCATTAGAGGACAGGCAGAAAGTGACCAGAGGAGAGAGAAGAGGGAATTTCAGGGGAAAAGGGGAGGGGTTTACAGGAACAAAGTTAAAAGGCACATAGATAAAAACTAGGGGGAGGGTGGTAATGGGGGGGGTGGGCTTGATTGGGAGTAAAGCGGAGAAAACTGTTCTTGAACAATCATTAAAATAAAATTGAAAAAAAAAGAAAAGAAAAATAAAATTATAATAAATCACAATATGGGGATAGATTGCGAAGACACACTTTTTTCAAGGCCTGCTGCCTCTGTAGGTTTTAATCTGTCCTTGATCTTGCCTGCTTTTAGTGCAGATCTGAGTAGGTGGCTACCCCCCCTGGTAGGATAAGGATACTAAGATCAACCCTCTTGTACTCAAATGTCTTTCCTGAAATATCCCCTCCTACGTAAGGCATCACAGGCTTCTGTGAAATAAGAATGTTATCTTAAATCATTAACAATAATTTTTGGTGATTAATACCAAATATATATGCCAGTATTATAAAAGTGTAGGTCACTGTTAATATTATGAGAGGAACATACATTCATTGTGAATTTTCAGGGAGTCAGTGGTCTAAGTAGTCCTCCTTTCCTGGTCATGGTTTGAAAACCTTAAAATTTCCTAAGGATTGAGAGTAATGTAGTTGCATTTTGTTATGCTGATAAGATGATACCTAAGGAGGGGTGTGGGATGGATATGGAGTTCAATAAGCAATGGTTAATGATTTTATCAATCATGCCTGTGTAATGAAGCCTCCACAAAAAAAAAAAATACCCACAAGAGAACAGGATTCAAATTGCTTTTGGGTGGTGAACATGTGAAGACCTGAGGAAAGTGGAGGGCACTGAGAGGGCATGGAAGCTCCATGTTCTTTCCCCATACCTTGCCCTATGCCTCTCTTCCATATGGCTGTTTTTGAGTTATAGCCTTTTATAATAAACCAGTACTCTAATAAGTAAAATGTTTCTTTGAGTTCTGTAAGCCTTTCCAGCAAATCAATCAAACCCAAGGAGGGGGTCGAGGGACCCTCTGATTTATAACCCATGGGTTCAGAGCACAGGAACAACCTGGACTTCTGACTATACCTGAAGTAAGGGTGTGGACAGTCTGGTGTGACTGAACCCTTTACCTGTGGAATCTGATGCTAACCCCAGTAGACAGGGTCAGAACTGACTTGAATTTTAGGACACCCAGCTGGTATCCAAGCATTGTGCCTCTGTATGTACCATACTATTGGTGGTGTGGGAAACATGTCCTCCACATATCAGAATTGGGTCCAGCAACCCAATAAAAGGAAGACCAGTCTTCAAGTGGGACTTGGAGCAGTTTGGAGAGCATAAGAGCACCCTGAAGTAGTGGAAGGATCAGAAAGAGGAACAATGGGTTGTAGTAATTCTGCCAAAGGCCTATAGTATTCATAATAGCTGCACAGGGACAGCAATGTGCTTCCTAGTCCAAAGGGACAAAGCCTAGGCCCCTCTTAACCTCAATTTCAAATTGTGCTGTCAGACCCAGATTTCTCTGTCTACATGTAAGTGGAATCCTATGGGTCCTTTTCTGAATATGAAAGATTATAAAATGATCAGTTCACATTCATTCAACTTATTATTAATCTGTAATTGTCACTTCAACTTGATTTTATCTGTATTATTTTATTCGGAAATCTTGTCTCCCTAAGTGAGTCTTGATCTCTTTGAAAGGACTGGGTCTTACCTTCTTCAGGTGACTGTTGCTTACCAGTTTCTTTTCCTTCAACAAATGTTTATTAGGCCTTAGCTCCTATGGCGATTCACTGTCCTTATACCAGGTATGAGAGGTATTAAGGCTCTATCCTTTGCTGGGTTATGCAGACAAGAATGGAATAAGGTTGTGTGGTGGGGGAACACTGCATCTGCCACGCATTCTTTGAAGACATAGGTTATCAGAAAATACCGGACAGTCCAATGATGCTACTGTTATTGCAATCTGGAAGTCATATAAAATTGGTGACTATCACATATATCCAGTTGATTTTTGCTTTTCTGCTGCTGGTATGATCTAGCTAGACTCCTATAGTAGTATCACACCACTTCATCTGGCATGTGTTCATGGAATTTAAACTAATTTACTCATATTTTTATTGAATAACTACTATATGCCAGGCACTTTCCTAGAGACTGGAATGTGACTTTAAGACAGAAAGAATATGAGTGTGCTACTAATCATCTACCAGAAAACTGTTCTGTCCCTCCGCCACCCAGTCCACATAAAAGAAGGAAAAATAGGAACTACCACAGACTCATTGCCCATTATTGGTAGAATTTTGCATGTTTTTTTTTTCATTTAATCCACACAACAAAAATTCATAAAACTGAAGCATGAGAAGTTAAAGGACTTTTTCCAAGATCTCATGGCTACCATATGACAGAGCCAAGATTTGAACTCAAGTCTTTCCTATTCATCCCAATTGTATTGGTTTGTCAACAAATTCACCAATACCCTGGGATTTCTTCTCAGCAGTATATCAATTCTTATTACTGTCAATGGTGTCTATCTGATTTTTCTCTATTCCAAGAGAGGCAAATAGGGTTTATAGTAGATCCTGTACAACTTCATAATTCTCTGTAGGCATGCCTTAGAATCGCAAAACAATGGCCTAGAGGCTAATGTCAGAATGCACATACTCCCAGACATTTGGAGAACTCCTCCAACTTGACAGACAATGAGTAGTCATCCAGAAATTACATGAAAGTGACAGTACTATTTCTTAAGGTTCAAATGCTAAATTGCAGGCTGCTCCATAGAGCTAGGCTTCACCACAGGATAAGCATGGCCTGGCCCTAGCACATTCAGACTGTGCCAGCAAAGCCCAGACCTCCATTGGAATGCTCTCTTATTAATGATTAACTTTGTCCCCAGAACAGCTATGCAGCATCCAGGCCTGGATTGCCATAATCAGCAAAATAGAAAGCATAAATCTACTCTGCTGCCTCTACCTCCTTTATTTGTAATCGCCAGCTCCGTCAAGTCAATTCCATAACCTAACGTGCCCTTATTCTTCATCCCCATCCTCACTGGTTTAAATTCTTGTCATTTATTGCAGGATTATTACAGTACTTTCTATCTGATGTCTCCACATCCAGTTCTACAACTATCATTGTATCTATTCTATGTACTGATGCTGCCAGAGTAATCTTTTAAAAACTCCAAATCTATAACTCTGCTCTATATTCAAAATTCCTCACTGACTCCCCACTGACACAAAAGGCATATTCTCCAAAGCTACTGTTGAAGGGCCCCTAATGCTCTGGCTTACTTCTCTTTCCAGGCTTCTTTTAAGTCTGAACATCAAAATGTTCCCCAAATATGCACAACTGGTAATCTTTCATTCAGTCAATTACACTAGACTGTCATCACCCCTAATTCAGATGTCAGTAAGAAGTCCAGACTGTTACCTGTTCTCCTAACCCATGGGTTATAAATCAGAGGGTCCCTTGACCCCTTCCTTGGGTTTGATTGATTTGCTGGAATGGCTTCCAGAACTCAAAGAAACAGGGACAGCAATGTGCTTCCTAGTCCAAAGGGACAGAGCCTAGGCCTCTCTTAACTTCAATTTCAAGTTGTGCTGTCAGACCCAGATTTCTCTGTCTACATATAAGTGGAATCCTATGGGTCCTTATCTGAATATGAAAGATTATACAATGATCAGTTTGCATTCATTCAGCTTGACTTATTATTTATCTATGCTTTTGGACATGCTTTTCTTTCTGATTAAAGTGCTTTTTCTTCTTTTGGTAAACTCCTACTCATTCTTCCAAACCCAACTAAAGTATTATCTCCTTTAGAAAATCATTCCTAACCTTCCCTTACACACTTAGTTATTACTAATTTTGTGCTCCCAAAGTACTTTTTAAGTGTAATTATTAGCACACTAGAACAGAACTGAAATATATCTGTCAATTAGACTACAAGCTCCTCAAGGTTAAGGTTAAGGGTATATTTTTACCCCTCTTCCCTACTTGGAGAGTCAGTGCTTGACACATTCGTTGTTCAGTACACATCCGTATATTGTCTTCTTTCCACAGGATAGAGCAATGGAGGAAAAATTGGGACAATTGTAATTGAACAACAATAAAACAATCTCTATTTGCTCATTACAAAATTAGGGGCTTGGGTGAAAAGTTTAACAACCCCTTCTAATCAAATAATTTTTAATCAATTAACTGATATATTATATGGCTTTTTCAAGTCTTTGCTCAAATATTATTTTCTCAATGAGTCCTTTTCTGACCACCTTTTTAAAAGTCCAACACTTCTTCTGGCACACTCCTTATTTGCTTTCTTTGTCTTCGTAGCACTTTTCTTTTTATTACATACTCCTTAATTAACTTATGTGTTTTGCTTTTTGTCTTTCTTCCACTAAAACTAAATTCCCATGAGGGCATAATATATTGCATATATATTATATATATATGCATATATATTGCATATATTATATATTATATATATAATATATGCAATATATATTATATATAATATATATGCAATATATTATATAATATATATATATATATATATATAGTTTATTGCTTTATTTCTGGCATCTAAAATGATGGCTGACACATAGTTGACTCTCAAATGTTAGAGGCATAAGATTCAAAGGGATCATCTCGTCAACCCAATCTTAAAATAAAATCAGTCAATGTCACCTAGTCAGCAGCCAGTCCAGGATTAGCTATAGAAATGTGGCCAAACAGTGGGGACTGCAGGCAACTCTGAGAAACAGAGCCATGTAATGTGAGCAAATGAATGATGTTACCTATGAGGGTAGGGACTACGAGGAAGGGATAGGAGGAAGTGTCGGGTCCCTAGGCTCCAAAGGGCAGACATTATCAGAAGAACAAGAAATGAGAGGTTAGAAGACACACTTATTTAGCTTTGCCCTGTGGGTTGATCTCCTTCCCCTGTCACAGTGTATCCCATAGGGACATGCACAAAGTATGGTGAGAATGTGACTCCTTTCTCGTTGGGACTTTACACAATGACAGGATCTCTAGAAGACTGATCCATACTGAGGCACAAAATACTGGTGACACCTATGATCTCTCTCAAGTGTACTTTACAGGGCTCTACATAAACCACTGGAGCCAAGCTCTTAAGTTAGCTAAGAAGTTCGTTGGGACTTCACACAATGACTAGTAGAGGAGGGAGATGGTCTTTCTGACATCACTGAATTCCTGCCATTCAACTTGAAATAACCACTTATGTGTAAACAAGTGTAACTAATAAAATATTTCTGAAGCACCTCCCAATGTTTATCAGTGAGTCAATCACTTTTTCACACTCTATCCTTCATTTTAAGACGTAGGTGTAAGGTTAGAGTGAAAGTGTAGGATATGGCACTTAGAAAGCAAAAAGTCCAAAATCTACCCCTTTCTGTGTGGTTTTACCAAATGAGGGCCTTCAGGAATCATATAGAAAAGTCTGCCTTTTCTAATCCTGTGTAATTCGGAGGGGGGCAAAGAAAAGAATCAAATATTGATTAAGAAAGGCAAATCCCAAAGTTTTTGCTCCCCTAAACCCTTGATTCAGGGACAAACAGCAATAAAGAAGTCCTGTGATAAGTATTTTGATAGGACCAAAGAGCCTGAGGATTTGGAAGTTACCAGGGGCTTTGGAAAATCTCCCTGGTTATATGAGGGGAGCCCTTACTGCAGAGAGCTACTATACTATCCCTCCTATAAGAAGGCAGTGGCACTAGGACAGTGGTGGTGACAATAGGCAACCAGAAGTCCTCTTATCTCTCATTGTTTGAATAGAATGTACTAAGAGACTCAGAAATTCCCATTTGATACAGTTGAGAGGACCCGGAGAGGCTTAGAACACAGCAAAATGGCAAAATCCTACCCTTGAAACAGAAAAGCCTCTGTAGATTCAAAATTTGAGACTACTTTTTAACAATGTCCAAGATTATAGGCTTCACTGGTGGGTACTAGCTGGAACGTTCTTCTGAGGAGGCAGACCATACTAGCCACTCTGCAGCCTAAATTAGGAAGAATTTCTTTAATACTGAGGAGCCTTCCTTTTCTGCCACTGTGAGGGAATATAAGTCATACCCAGATACCACCTTGGAAAGGAACAGGGGAAAGATGGAAAACTTGTGTTTGAGTTTTCTTAAAAGGGCTACCCATGTGAGAAAAGATGAATTATAGAAAAACTGAGAAGCCACATTTGTTTCTAATACTTGTATGTGAAAGGTGAGTATGTTTGCCATCTTAGTGCATTTGAGGGTATTTTCCAGAACTTTTGAGAATCTGTGTGTAGCAAATGTTTGCACCATAGAGTGAATAAAAACCTCTAGACTAAAATTAAAAATCTTGAGTCAGAACCATATCTCAGAGGTGATTTGCAGATGGAGATAGAAGATGGGGAGCAAAAGGTAGAAAAGAGGGGCTAGGAAAATGTCACTAGAGCCCATTCTTGGTCTGTAAAATTTTGACACATAGAACCAACTTTTCAGAGGGAGGCCTAAAACTATCAGCATCAATTCAAGATTAAGACATATTTGGAGATGGTATTTGTGAAAGGAGAAATTG
Organism: Tonatia bakeri; assembly: GCA_004024845.1. Classification (NCBI taxonomy): domain Eukaryota; kingdom Metazoa; phylum Chordata; class Mammalia; order Chiroptera; family Phyllostomidae; genus Tonatia; species Tonatia bakeri. The sequence continues at coordinate 48,755 of PVIA01009903.1, read as the reverse complement.
CACTTTGACAACTAATCAGAAAGAAAACACCCAGCCAGTATTTCATCAATTGAGTCCATCCATGGAGACCCCAGGGGTCAGTGAGTACATCATTGTCAGTCTTGTGAGGGCTAGCTAAGTTAACATCCTTTTCTCTCTTGAGTCAAACAGGTGAGGTTAGAGAATATTTACCTCCTGGGAGTGAAGAAGACCATGGTTAGAGACTGGGTTGTGGCAGTAATCCATAATTCCTACTGCCTTTAGATTTCGATAGCTAACTATGCATCTCTACTGCAATATTCAACATTCACTAGAAGTTTATCACAGCTCAAGGAACATTTTCAACACACAATCAGACTAGAGGGTCGAGGGTAGGGTGAAGCAACAGGCCAGTATTGTGAAGAGACTGTACCTTCTCAGACAACAAAGTGTGATATAAATTAAAAGATTCCATCAGTATCCAGATTTTCTAGCCAAACTTGGAGATATTAGGTGTAAATTAATAGAAAAACAAATGTATACTAATCATCAAGCATTCAGCTTCTTAGAAAAAAGGGAGAGTAGGAATCATAAGTAAACATCATTTGCAGAAAAAGAAAACTTTACTATGGTAATATAACATGTTTCAAATATCTTCCAACTTAGGATTCCTTATGAATAAACTTATCTCTGGTCTATCTCCTACAACCTGTCCAGCTGCTATTAGTGAGACAGGCTGAAATTATAAAGGAAGGGACAAAGTCCACTGCAGAAGTAGGATAAACTTTTATCCTACTTCTAGCTATGTAGTAAGAGGAGTCTCAAGTAGAAAAAAAGGGGGGCAATAAGAGGAAAAAAGGGGGCAATAAGATTCTTGCAGTCTGGAGCAATTTTTATTAAAAAAATAAGACAAAAGAAAAATGAGGTAGGCGTCTGTTAAGATGTTCATTATTCTCTTCTCTACACAGAATAATGAGTCCAGAAGAAGAGGGTAGTACTTCATACACATTTAAATACCTTTAAATATGCCCAAGGATTAGGGCCAAATGACAACTCCTCCCCCAGAATGTATTAAAATGGTGCTACAAGTCCTCAGAAGAACTTCTTCATGGCACTATCTGACATGGGCAAGACTAGAAGAATTGAAGTGGCAATGGGAAGTAAATAGATGAATGATCCTGAGCTAGAACCCATGCCTTGCAATAGTAGGTCCTTGGTATGTAGGGGATGCAGAAGTTCCTGTGAGAAGGGGATAAAGTGTGAAAACAATGCTAGACCTAGAGATGGCAGGCAAAAGGATGTATAGATTTCTGTGGATGATGACTTTGATATAAGGACAAATATCCAGGGTCTAAAACTGCAGTGGTGAATGTCAGCATGAAAATTGGATAGAGCAATGGTACCTCAGACTATAAAGCAGTTCCAATCAGCTGTTTTTCAGCAGAAATTTATGTGAATCTGAGGTTCCCTTCCTCCCCTAACTACAACAAAAGCATGCCAACTATATGCTTCCCCTATATACCTGGTTATGTTAGGGAAGTACAGGCTGGGAAAGAAGGAATTGGAGAGACTAAGTGTGTGACCTAAAGAGCTTGAACATCTGCCTGAAAGGATTGCTAAATCATTCTACTGCACTCAATTTATTCAGTTATTCTAAAATTTATACACTTCCCATTTCTCAGATGCAGGTGGTTTGTGAGGAAGGTCAGATGAGTGAGAGAATTTTTTTAAAAAACTAATTTCTTTGAGTATCCGAGGGCAATACAATGAGTACTTTTGTAATCCCGCTATATTGTGCATTAAATTAATAAGAAAATAGTGTCCAAAAAACCATTTAACAAGAAAACTTTTTATTGATAGAAAAGCAAAACAAAATTTTCATGAATTCTAATATCTGTTTTATTATGTTTCTTAGATATACTTGAATTCAAAAATCAGTTTTTCTGTTGTTGTTCTTGTTGTCATCATTATTGTTAACCTCTTTATAAAAACAACTCAATGAAATCACAAATCCCTGCCTCAGATAGGATCACCTTGATAAGACATTGCCCCCGATTAAAGTTAATTTAATTCTTATCCTTAGCTAAGCATTCCTAAATGGCACCAATTGTATTATTAGGTTGGTGACATTAGTAAGTATTGATGTCAAGCCATCAAAGTTGTTTCTCAAATGTTACCAAATAAATAAAAAAACAAATTAGACTCAGAATAAATCATTATTCAATCCAATGATTAAATAAATACCTCTCTATAGATAGGTCAGTTATTTTTCATGTGAACCAAATATCTACAAACTACGATCATTAGTTCCAACAAAGGACGGCCCAGATAAGTGACTTTTCAGATTCATGTTCAAAGTTCAGATTCATCTGGGAGTGGACCTGAGGAATCTGACCATATTAAAGTTTCTCATTCTAATTCAACCTACAACTGTCACATAATATCAGCTATCAACTGTTCAACTGTCACACACAGAAATGAATTTAAAGCATAAGTCTGCAAAATGGAAAAAATGAAATTTTAAACATTATCTAATTAATTCAATGGAAAAGTCAGATGCCAAAGTTTTTAAAATTAATTTATCCATATTTTTCAGAAACTACTTATCAAACTAAACATATAATGGCCATATTGTTACTTTACCTTTAGCTATGCAGATATGTTTTATTTCCATACAACATATAGACTGAGAATTTAAAAAAAAATGAGCAACAATCCAGGTTTGTGGTCTAGATGTCCTAAACCTTTTCTAGATATTACTGCTTTCCATCTAGATATTTAGACCAATATATATGGCCATAAATTCATTATCATTGCTACATTTGAGTCACTACCTATGAAAGAAAGCTTATCTAATTACCAGTTCCCGAGCCAACCAGGACTCTCCCCTTTCATTAAATAAAGAGAAAAGTCATTCAGATTTGACCCCAAAGAAAAAAGTACATGCATATACCTGACTTCTCAGGATCCTCTCTGGAAAAGAGGATGGAACAACTATTTGGTTTCCATCTCATTCTCGTAATGGCAGAAAAGAGAATACAAAAAGTCTATTGTAAATTTGTACAAAATGTATGTATATATAAATACATATCTATGAGTGTATATAAATTCTAAAGAAGATTATATTCATCTACATCTTTAAGATTCAGAGTCCCATACAGTTGACATAATTGTATTCTCTCTCCAATTTTCTCATTTTTAAAAATAATAAGAATCAAGCATGCCACCTTATTAATACTGAATAGCAAGTGCAGAAGTTGAGCTATAGCTATAGGGATTTGAAGCAATTAGTTTGACGGGACATCAGTGAATAAAATCTTTAAAATAAATTTAGCTTTTTCCAGATTGTCATTTGTTTCATATACATGAAATCCAAAACTCCCTGTTAGTAGCATCCCAAACTCCTTAGACTATCGATGGAGATCTATAAGAAGCAATGCTTTAAACAGAGTCTATGCAAATTGCTTGGATATGTGCTTCTTTCAATAATTTGATGGGATGGCATTACTAGAATTTTGTGTAATTCTCTACCTCATAAAGAGTCTCAAGTGATAACACCAGAAGCTTAGGGTTCTGAGTATATTAAACTCAGCATGAAATTTGACTCACAAACCACATTATCTTTACACAAAGCAGTATTAAAAATATTAAGCCATAGTCAATTAATGGAGAAAGTCACATATATTTAAAAATGCACAATAAAACTTATGGATATGTGCCCATGTTTAGAAGTATTGAATTTTTTAAAAACAATATATATAATGCTTATTCTTTCTGTTTCCTCTATTCCTTTAGGGAAAAGATTACATAAGACAATTTCATAATTACCCCTAGAGTGTACAGGTTGCTCCTTGGAGGGGGATTATTATTGCATGCCTTGAATGCACTATGATTCATAAGGCAAGAATGTATGAGTGGCTTCAGCACCAAAGAAATGGAATCATCATCCAGCATTGCTCACAACAGAACATCTTATTGCTTTAATAAAATGGGGATATATTTGCTGTAAGGAGTGCACCAAATAAGGGGAGAAAGTAATATTTATGCAGTTAATGTAGCTCTTTGGAAATGAAGAAGCTCCCTTTTGAGTCCCTGATTCTATTCAAATTTGAAGTCCAAAAGTCATTCTATAATAAGGTATTAAAGAGCTACAGCCAGATGAGGGTGAGCTACAAAAATTAGTGGACAGTCTTCTTCGCAGTGCCTTAGTCATTCTGGTGTACAATGTGTAACTCTGATGCACTAAAGGGTTCCCTAATGGCCTAAGGGAGTTAATGCACTCTTTTACCTATTACTAGGAAGTGACTAAGGCACTGGAAAGAGTCTGGTTCATTGTTTAATGTATTGTATCCAAAGATTATACCTGGTCTTCCTAATGTTACAACATGGCATGCTTAAATGACGATCTTCTGTGCTTCAGGAAAGGGCTTAAGTGAGTATCTAATGGGTGATTAAAATTAAGGTTATTAAATTATTTTTATAAAAGGTGCAGACTGAGCTTGGGTAATTTAGTAGATGACCTAAAACCTCAGAGGTAATATTTTCTCTGGGAAAAAGTACATATGCCTGGAACCAAGACAGAGAATTGAGAACTACTAGTTACTCGGGAGAGGGATGTACTTGGTGGCACTGTTGCCTTACTCTCTGCAGGTTTGTAAGGGCTCTTTTAGTTGAGCTTTTTGTTGTGCATTCTCATTCATACATTTTCCAAATGTCTGAATAGCTGTCAAGAATTTGTTTCGAAGAAAAGGTTCCACTGCATATAATTAAGGTTGTAATATGCTTCTGGTTCCCACTACCATCAGTCCAGGGGAAACAAAGTGGTAAATAACCATAGGTGGACTCCATTTCTAGCATAAATAACCCTGTCTGGCATTAGAAGAGAGAACAAAAGAAATTGATCTTCTTCCCTAGCTTTCTTTTTTAGTCTATCTTTCTTCATGTATTCACTGAAGTTGGGTAAGCCAGACTCATAAAGAGAAAGGGAACCCTTTCTTTGTCACATCTCAGATGCAAGCACAGACTCTTAGTAAACAAGTTGCAAATATTCTTATCCTACAAGTATTACTGGGTTTAACTTGTCTTTAAATTTGCATGTCCTGTCACCCAAATTGCCCAACATCCCCACCAGTCTCACCTCCAAACATACAGTGCAAGCGAACAAGCACACTACTGCCTCCAGGTGGTAATTGCATGCAGGGAGGACTACAGGCACTGTTTAAATATTAACCATGTTTAATAGATGGCATTCCTGCACATCCATTATTTGTTTGTTTTCTATTGTGGTTGATTCTGTTATTCACAAAAAGAAAAAAGAAAACATATGTGTTATCTTTTTATAACAGTCTACTACAGAGTAGGATACAAAAGCACACTTCTGGAAACAGCAGAAGCCAGGCCTACCCCACTGAATTTCTCACCCAGTGATAATCATTGTGCCAACAGCTGGAAATTAAGAACAAGAATATACAGTTTGGAGAACTTAGAACACAACTAGAGTTTGTTTCTGTATTTGGTACCAATATAATAAATATATAACAAAGGTGTACTTGTTCTGAAAATTAAACATTCTGATTTGGTTATATACGGCATTTTCAGTACTGGTCATTACCTAATACGTTTTTTTTTTTTACAAAAAAAAAGTAACTTATGCAATATCTGATATTAAGAAAACTGATAGTGCACACAAATCCGACTGCAGAAAAAGAAACTAACAAAAACAACTAGAATAGACACTTTCCAAAAAGCCCCTCCTTCACCCGCACAATCAAGGAAAGTAACAATTTCGGTGAGACCACGTCAACACCAGAACTGGCTGAACAGCCACATCAAAGGTGTACAGGTGGGGGCGGGGCAGGGAGCTAATGCAGTAGCTAATTTTATACCAATTGAAGCATTTTTAATGTATTTATGGTGGGTTAGTGAGGGATATATCTGAAAGTAAATTAAAATACCTAGTCCTGGAAAAGGGAATGGTTAACTACGTGATGACAAGAGGAATAACTGGAGAGTGGTACCTGTCATAAACGTTTTTCTGGAACAGTCTCTGTGGCCTCTGGTAGTCCTGGTGCTTAATGTAGACATTTTCCTTATAGTATGCTATTGCCTGAGCCTGGCTGAGGGTAGGAATGGGGAAAAGAGGGAAGCTGAAGGGAAAGTGAAAGCCTGAGGGGTGGAGGGGAAGGAAGGTAACGGAACCTTAACCTGACAGCTATGTACAAGACACCGGGCCCCCTCCACTCTCTTTGCTCTAGGGTCAATGCCTGTCCTATAGTATTTGGTAGCTTGTGCGGTTTCTCCTCCTTATTGTGGGGGGTGCAAGGTGGAGAGGAAGGATGCATCCTTCATTGACAATGAGAAATTATGTGATTTGTCATGCACTTGGATTGTTATTAGTATTATAATTACTATAAATATTAATAATAAAGTATTATTATCAGCGTTATTTCTTCTTCCGAGACTTTCCTTGACCAATATTTACAAATACCGCACAGTGCCTCGGCGGAGGAGAAACAGTAAGGGGAGGACAGAGAAGGAAAGAAGGGAGGGAGGGAGGGAGGGAGGAAGGAAGAGGAAAGAGAGGCCAGAGGAAAGCGAAAGAGGAAGGGCGGGGGAAAGCAAGGCCGGCAAAGATGCTGGAAACAAAAACGGGGAGAGGTGAAGAGCTAGACCATCAGGACAGTACCACCGTTTGCAAAAGGCCCTCGCCAGGTGTGTCCAAACAAGAAGAGGCTGCGTGTGCCCCTTGCGGACTGGGGGCCGGTGGTGGAGGTGGAGGAGCATAGGGATCCTGGCTTGGGAGGCCAGGGCACGAAGAGGAGGAGGACACTTTGGAGGGGTCGCGGAAAACGGAGTCCTGGGGTTGCCTCTCCAGCCGGGTTTCTTTTATGTGGGTTGGGGCCTGGCCACCGGCTGGGGACAGGCCCCTGCCGCCGCGGTTGCCGCTGCATTGATCCCTCTCGTATTCCTCCTGAGCCCTCTGCATCTTCCGCTTCTTCATCCTACGCTTGTGGATGTGGAAGGTGGAGAGGGACAGCACGATGAGACAGAAGATGAGGGTGACCAGGACAATCAGCACCAGCGTGGAGGAGAAGGACTGGAAGATCTGCTGTCCCACCTGCGTAATGCAGGTGCCGCCGCCTGCGCCCGGGCCTTGGGCACTCGCACTGCCGCTGGCGTTGGGGGGAGCAAAGGTCCGGTTGAGGAGACACGGCGGCAGCGCCAGCCTCAGCTCCTTGGGCGCCCTGGCACTCATCGGCGCTGGGCTGGGAGGGGCCGGGCCCACCAGACTTCCTCTCTTGGGCACACCGTTCCTACCCGCCAAGAAGAGGACTGAGCCCACGCCACCCAGAACTGCTCCCTGGTGTGGGAGTGTATGCGCACGAGCGAAGGACTGAGGGAGCCACTGCGGGCAAGCAAGCCGTCAGGGAAAGCGAGCGGTACCCAGGATATCCTCACCGGACCCGCTTGGAACGCGTGTCCGAGCGCCCTTTTCCTTTGCCAAGGCACCAGGCTGCAAAGAGAACAGGCTTAGTTAGGATCCCTGTCGCTGCCCAGGGGAGTGCGGAGGACAGGAAGAATCCGCGCAACTGCAAAGGAGCCCTCTGGACACACAGCCTCGGCGGACACTGCCCGTCTTCTCCGCAGCCAGAGGACCCCAACCCTCCTGCCCCTGGCCGCTCACCGGAGCCGCCAGCTTGGGTTTGCGCCACTGTCTGGGAAGGGGTCTGCGCCGGCACCGCGGAGATGAGGATTACTCAGCAGATAAGGCAGACTCTGAGCTCTCCACAACTTTCTAATTACAATAGACACACTGTCGCCTCAGAGCGCGGCACCTGCTTTCCAAGAGCGCCGCCTGAGCTCTTTCCTGCGCCCTGACAGTGGTTGTCTTCGCTTGGATCCCACCCTTGCCAGCTCCCACCCCCGGTTGCCCAGCGGGCTCAGGGTATGCAGCTCTCTTCCCTTCCCTGCACCTCCCGACTCTCCCTTTCCAGAAGGCGTCATATCCCTTAGGTCCCATTTCCAAGGCGGGTCGCTGGCACCACATCCCACTCCACCTCTAGCTACCGCCGCGGCTGGCGTGCAGGATCGCGCTCTATCTTTTTTCCAGCCTTCTTCCCTAGTTCCTCCCCACCACCACCACCACCGCCGAAAAAAAAAAAGAACAGCTGAAGCATCTCTCAGCTGAAGCACAGCCCACAAACGCCCCATTCTCCCTGTACCCCCCCCCCACTTGACAGTACCCTGCTTCTTTCTGGGGGTGAGGGGCTGGAAATAAAAGGGGGAGGGTTCTCTCCTGCAAAGTTTGGGGAACCGACCTTCTCTCTGCCCTTCCCAGACCCAGCCCGAGGGTCCCGAGACTCTTCCGCGGGACCAGCGCCAAGTGGACCCGCAGCGAGCAGCAGAGCCTTCCTTGCCGCCCTCAAGAGGCGGCTGCAAACTGTTGCACTGCGGAGCAGCGAGACGGCCCGCGAGCTGGGGCCGGGCTGGACTAGGGGCCGGAGCTGTGGTCAGGGTTGTCTGCGCAGGCCGCCGGGTCTGCCTACCCACTCGCGCCTGGCCACCCTGCTGCCCGGCCGCCCCGAGCCTTTAGCCGCACCGCGTCCCTTACCTGGGGGCTGCCGCTGGCTGTAGGGAGGGAGCCCCACGGCGCGGCTGCAGTGGCAGCTGCGGAAGGCACGAAGTGAAGGGGCCAGAGACCAAGCCGTGCTGCCGCCGCTACCGCTGCCGCTTCGGCGAGCTGAGCTGGCAGCCTATTGCCAGAGAGGCCGGTGACGTCAGGCTGCCACCGCCAGGGCTCCAAGCCACCCCCCAGGCCCCCACCTCACCCTCATACCCTAACGTCTTGTCCTGGCAGAGAGATCCTCTGCCACACGGTCCCAGTTCCATGCCCAGGGGCTACGAGCAGCGCCCCCACTCCCACCCTGCGAGCAGCCCACCTTCAGACCTCCCATGTCTAGGAAGTGTTGAAGCTTCAGTTCTCTGGCTGTATGATTCCTCACCCTCAACCCTTTCCACTTGGTCTCAGGAACTCATTTCTACACTCTATAGATCCATCTCCTCTCAGGCCACACGTTTTCAACCCCAGCTGTTGAGACTCACCTCTCTCCCCAGGCTGGCTGATGCTGGCCTGGTTCTGAACAGAAACTGGTACATGAGAGAGCTGTGAAGGGCAGAACCTCAAACACAAACTTGAGCATGTATTTAACATCAAATAATAAAAATTAACTGTTTTCCTTTCCACCAGAGTCTCAAGTTATCTTTCCACCTGACCCATGTCTCTCCTCTCTTCCCTCACATGTACATCTCCCGTTCTAAGACCCACTCAGTGCAGGAAACACTCCTCCTATTCTGACAAGACGCTCGTGAGCACACAGAGCACATGTGAGATTTGCACGGCAGGAAGACAGAAAAATCACTTAGAGGAGTGCAGAAATGAACTGTCCTATGACAACTGTCAGTATTGTACCTCTTACAGAAATACCCCTTCATTGGCCTATGCTGTTAAAGTGCTCTGTGCCTTTGCTGTCTGTCCTATTAACCATTGCCTTAGAACTTCCTGAAAGAGTCTTATCATCCTGAAGGAATATGGACAAAAACTAATCAGATATTGGTTTAGAACCCTTGGGAAAACATAAATAGTGTCTTTGGTCATAGTAGCCACCTGCAAAATGAAGTATTCTCATTTTTCTATTGGAGAAGCCAGCTTGGAACAACACATAAACATGTCGTACTGTCTTAGAAGGCACTTAGGTGTCTTATTAAATGTGCATTTTCTTCTTCCCTCCTGCTTTTTGTTCTTCCTAGCATTGAGTCTAACACAGTGACCACACAGTACTTAACTTGCTAATGTGTTTTATTCCTGCTATGCATCAGAACTGAAAGATAACAGGAGTGACCGACTCCACCTAGCTACTTGTGGAGTTTTAACAAGCAGAGGGTTTTGAAAGAAAGGATTTGACATGGGGAGGAAAGGTTGTATGTCTGTGATCCAGGCAGGAGGCCCTTCTTCTCACCCTCTGTTCATATCTAGTCTTACTCCAACTGTTTCTTTTTCTCTCCTTGCTCAAGACTTATATATGGAGTAAGAAATATACTATGTCTAAAGAAAAATTCTGTTCCCATTTATTTGAATGAAAGTCACCAGTTTTTTCTTCATAACTGCCTCAATCTTTTTTAAAAATGTATCTCTATTTAAGTGAGGAGTTCAGTATATGCTGAATAATGTATGATTGCTCAGAAAATGAATCAATGCCCTTGGCTGCCAGAGTCACACAGTTAATGATAGACAATGACCCCAATGCTGGCTTAGCTTTTGTGCCTGGAATGAGGGCACCTAATGCCCTGTAAAAGCCACCTGCCCCATGTGGATGTTCTAGCTTTGATGGACTCAGAGATGGACTAGTGAGAGCCTGGTTTTACTGAAATCACTAGGTAAGACTTATCCATTGACACCTAACATATAACACCCCATTTCTGTATGCTCACTTTGCTCCTAAAAAGTTGAGTCTAAACATTTTGTAAAGCAAATCCAATTCTGAATACTTCAAAAAAGGAGCTGGCTATTTAAAGAGACACTTTAGGAAAAAAAAAACACTGTCTTGTAAAGCAGAGAACTTTTACATAATAAGATTTAACTCTCACTAGTCTGTTTTCTAGACTTGGAGAAATGAGTTACTGAGTTTTCTCATGGAGTAACTTACATGCCTTTATAATACATTGTAATGGGATGACAATATCTATGTAATGGGATATCTTTTGCAGACCAAGTTTCTAGGACATGTGATGAGCCTGCCATTATTCTTATTCTTTTGTTATAAATAATAACTCTTTATTATGCCAGGAGTGCTAAAAGTGTCTGCACAATTTTACACAACTTCTTGGTCCCAGAGAACGTGTAACCTATAGCAGATGAATGTGACCCACAAATCAGTGGTATTTAATGGAAAATGTCTTAGGCAGATTAAAGACATCAAGACCTTAATCCCAGCACACTTTTTTTCTTTTCTCTTTCAGGAAAAAGAAGCTGTAGGTTCATAATTTATTCTGACTCAGAGAATGAATGTGCTAAATACACAGACTTGGATGTCACTAGGTAGTAGATGTCACCAGGCAATTTAAGCCCTAGAAAGAGTAGTGACAACAAGAATTGACCCCACTGAGTTACTTTATGATTTTGGCACATCTGGCACAAGGGCAAGGCCTCTTCCAGACAACAGATTGTCACTGTTTTTGCCACCAGACTTCTCAAGCCACATTTCTAAGAGTAGAGAACCAAGAAGCCTCTAATATTCCCAGGTTCTTCCCTTGTGATCCGAAAGGCCCTCTGAACTCAGGGATATTCCAAATATGCAGTAACATGATGCTTGCTCTCAAGTTTGATGAAGGATCTCTAGCTAGCTTAGAGAGAAGTGTCACATGGGTTCCTGGTACAATAATCCACAAACTCATTGAGTTAACAACAACAATAAATGCTGCCATTATTATTATTATTTACAAAATACCTACTATGTTCCATGTTGTACTAAACTTTATTTATATTGGCATTAATCCTCAACTTAATCCTGCAAGGTTATATTTTGCCAAAATACAAAATCATTTATTTATTCATGTATGCACTTATTTCACTCAACAGAAATCTTTAAGTACTTGCTATATGTCAGATGAGAAAACTAAAGAATAGCTAAGTCCCACACCCAAGTTACTTACTAGTAAGTATATTCCTGGGATCAAACTCAAGGAAACTAATTCCAAAATTAGTATCTTTTTAAAGACTAGTGGTCTCTCTCTCTCTCTCTCATGCACACACACACAGATCTTTATTTCTACCTTTATTTTGATTTTATCTCTATATCTACTTCTGATTAGGGAAGTGTAAACAAATAAAACTATACTAAAAATCAGAACTCTTTGGTTCAATCAGAGGAGGGGAAATGGAAGACTCAAGAGGGCGTCCTCTCATCCCCAGGAGCAGTTTACCAGACGTTCTATACGCTCCCTAGGACTGAGCAGAGCGCAGTTTAGAAAGTTCTCCACTGCACCAGAGCACCAAGGCAGGTCATTCTTGACCTCAGTGCAGCATGATACACGCCAGAGACTTCCATTTACAGGGACTTTTCCAGCAGATGTTCAGGTGATCCTAATGTTTTGCCTATTCACATTTTGGTTGCTCTGGACCCCTTTCTGCAAATCTACAGAGGTATGCTCCATAAGTTGTCATGTTGCCATTAAATCAGCTACTGGCCCAGCCAGCAAATAATTAACAAGTAAGGTACTGGATGAAATGCTTGGCCTTGTTCAAGTTATTTAGTTTTTGCTTTAAAGTCAGTCTTCTCATCTATAAAGTGAGGATAATAATAAGAGTATTTTCTCTGCAGTCCTATTTTAAGCACTGAGCATATAGTAAGAACTCAGTAAATGATTGTTATTTACCTTGTAAAAAATTACTAAGATTAATATTTTATCCCTGGCAATAGAAAAATTATACTGTCTTAGACATCAAAATTCAGGAAAACTTTGATAATTTTGAGTATCACTTATGGGAATATAACTGTCAGGATAAAGGGGCTGAAAACAATGAGAAATAATGAGTAATTCAAGGAACTGGGAATATTAATCCAGAGATGGAAAGATGTTGGAAATACATATCATAGAATCTTCAAATGTTTGGGCCATCAAGAGTAGAAGGTGAATTTATACTACTGTAGGCACTCAAGACAGAACTGAAATGGAGTGGAACGTATATAGTGTAGTAAATGTATTTCAATTCATTGCTGGAAAAAGTTTTCTAGTTATGTAGCAGGTTATCATCTAAACCAGATGTCTTCATAGTGGAGACTCAAATCCCTAGGAATACATTTTTTTTCACAAGAAATATATTGATATATATAGTTTAAAATGAGTAATTTCTGAAATCTTTGATCTGTATATGTACCCTTTTTTCATAATGCATCTGAGATTAAAACTTATCCTACATCACCTCTCCTTTCACTGTTCCTACTTTACAAAAGAAAAACCTATGCTCACCCATGCTCAGTCTCACTATCCTTACTCAGCTTGTAAAAATCATTGGAGAATCAAACAAAGGAATACCTTGAGGATGTACAACTCCTGAGGAGGTGACAGCAAAGCAAGAATATTGCAAGAAATATTGATGGGGCAGTGCCTTATTTCATTCAGGTGACAGACTCATTTTAGGCTCTGTGTTCATATGTCTATGTCTATATCATCTTTTATATTAATTAATCAATATCTATATCTATCAATTTATCTATGTTTATATATATATGTGTGTGTGTATGTATATATATAGTTACTTTAGAATTAGAATTTAGAAGTAAGATGGTCACCACAGAGATACAAGTATTCTAGTTTAATTAAATTGAAAAATGAATCCATACTTTTTTTCACAGAAAGTAAGCCTGATTTGCCTATTTAATTGACAATTTGAAGTGCATTTTCTTTTTTTAATGTATTTTATTGATTAAGTTATTACAGTTGTCCCATTTTGTCCCCTTCACTTCCCTCCACCCTGCACACCCTCTCCCACCTACATTCCCCCTTTTAGTTCATGTCCATGGATCATACATGTAAGTTCTTTAGCTTCTACATTTCATATACTATTCTTACCCTCTCCCTTTCTATTTTCTACCTACCATCTATGCTACTTATTCTCTGTACCTTTTCCTCCTCTCTCCTCCTCCCCCCCACTCCCCTGTTGCTATCCCTCCATGTGATCTCCATTTCTGTGGTTCTGTTCTTGTTCTAGTTGTTTGCTTAGTTTGCTTTTGTTTTTGTTTTAGGTGTGGTTGTTAATAATTGTGAGTTTGCTGTCATTTCACTGTACATGTTTTTTATCTTCTTTTTCTTAGATAAGTCCCTTTAATATTTCATATAACAAGGGCTTGGTGGTGATCAATTCCTTTAACTTGACCTTATCTGAGAAGCACTTTATCTGCCCTTCCATTCTAAATGATAGCTTTGCTGGATAGAGCAATTTTGGATGTAGGTCCTTGTCTTTCATGACTTGGAATACTTCTTTCCAGACCCTTCTTGCCAGTAAGGTCTCCTTTGAGAAATCAGCTGACAGTCTGATGGGAACTCCTTTGTAGGTAACTCCTTTTGTCTTGCTGCTTTTAAGATTCTCTCCTTATCTTTAATGTTGGGTAATGTAATTATGATGTGCCTTGGTGTGTTCCTTCTTGGGTCCAACTTCTTTGGGAGTCTCTGAGCTTCCTGGACTTCCTGGAAATCTATTCCCTTTGCCAGAATGGGGAAGTTCTCCTTCATTATTTGTTCAAATGACTTTTCCACTTGTTGTTCTTCCTCTTCTTCTTCTGGTACCCCTATAATTTGGATGTTGGAACATTTAAAGATGTCCTGGAGGTTCCTAAGCCTCTCCTCATTTTTTTGAATTCTTGTTTCTTCATTCTTTTCTGATTGGATGTTTCTTTCTTCCTTCTGGTCCACTCCATTGATTTGAGTTCCAGTTTCTTTCCCAACACTATTGGTTCCCTCTGTGTTTTCCTTCATTTCACTTAGTGTAGCCTTAATTTTTTCCTCTAATTTGTGACCAAATTCAACCAATTCTGTGAACATCCTGATCACCAGTGTTTTGAACTATACATCTGATAGGTTGTCTATCTCTTCGTCACTTAGTTGTATTTGTTCTGGAGCTTTGATCTGTTCATTCATTTGGGCCTTTTTTTGTTTTGTTTTGTCTCAGCACACCTGTTATGTGGTGAGAGGTGGAGCCTTAGGTGTTCACCTGGGCAGGGAAACCCGTGTCACTGTGTTGTGATGCTGTATGTGGGGAAGGGGCCCGAGAGGGAACAATGGTGCCTGCCCTGCTCTCTGCCAGATATCAGTCACTTCCCCCACTTCTCCCAAGCACACTGGGCCCTTCTGGTTCTGATTCCGGTGTGGGTGGGCTTGTGTACATTCTAGGACACTGTGGGTCTCTCCAACAAACTCTCCTGTGAGGCTGGGAGCTTCTCCCAACACCTCAACCCCCTTCAGGTGTTTTCAATTGGTGTTTTGAGGCTTTATTTTCCCACACTGGAGCTCTGGGTTGTACAAACTGTTTCACTCCCCAGTTTCGCCTGGTCTATCTGCACATGAATGTGGGACTGCCCAATCCACCAGCTGCCTTGTGTGCTATGCCCCTCCATAATCCACCACCTCGCTGGGGCCGCCAGTTGCTTCCTTGTGCTCCCAGGGTCCACCAGCCACCACTTTGCCCCAACCCCTCTCTGCCCGGCCGCCAGACTCTGCCCTTCCTACGGTCTGGATGAATGTCTACTTTAACTCCTTGGTTGTAGGACTTCCATACAGTTCAATTTTCTGTCCATACTGGTTGTTTTTTGTTTCTAAATTGTTGTTGTCCTTATTTTGGTTGTGGGAGGAGGCACAGTGTGTCTACCTATGCCTCCATCTTAGCCGAAAGTCTAAAGTGCATTTTCTTAATAGATAGTATGGAAGACATATACAAATTTAAGGAACTAAATCTATCAAACTGATCTTTTGACAAAATATATTTAATGTACATATTTGATACGGAATATGCTGGAAATTACATTTTTTGCAATAATAAGTGACGATTAAAAGTTTTAACTGTTAAATTAAAATATGCAAAGGGGCCATGATTTTCCAAAACTCTTTTAGGGAGCATTCAAGCAAAAAAACTTACAAGATTTGTATTCCCAAGTGTCCTACTCCTGTGATACCATCTGAAAAGAGTCAAACACAAACTAGACACATCAAATGTGTTGTAGATGAGATTTCTCACTAGGGTAGGAGTTTAAACCAGGTGGATTCTCTTATTTTAAGAAAGACTAAGAGCCTACACATCTTTATACATGCATCAGGGCACTTCTAAACCCTAGGTGCATAAACATATGCTTCATCCTTTTACATCTCACAATAAAAGTGTTCTGAAACCAAGCCTCAGACCCATTTAATTCTGGATATTTGTGCAGAAAGTCAACATTCCTCCTGCTACATTATTCTTGAGAAGAAGACTCGTTCACTCAGCAAATATTCATTGTGTGTCTACCATGAACCACCGATTGTACTACATGATTAGTATACCAGTGACCAAGGAAAAGTCTCTGTAATTGGGAACTTGTATTCCAGTCACACATGGGATGACATTCTGATTATCTGGTCAATGGCAAAGAATGCTAACATTTCTCCCTTCTCAAGATATTTTTAAATAAAATATCATTTGTGTCAAAGAACAAAAAAGTGTAAACTAAGTAGACTGATTGATGCAAAGCTAGAGAAGTAGATGCATAAAGATAGATGGACCAGCAGATGTGAAAGAATTCATAAGATCTTTGTTACCAACAGGTCTTGGAAAACAAGAAATCCAGATCATGACCAGAAACCTAGTGGCATATGCTTCTTATGCAGGCTATTAATCTGCATTTTATGAGAAAGATAAACTGAAAATAGTTTTACCATGAACAAAAATATATGCCTAGATCAAGGTTTCTCAATCTCAGCAGGATAGGCATTTGGGAACAAATAATTCTTAACTTGTGAGAGGCTGTTTTGTGCATTATAGACTCTTGTGGTAAGCAGAACTCCAAAGATAGTCCCCCAAGATTAAGTCCCCTCATTATTCAGTCAAAAACTAATCTAGGTACTGCTGTGAAGAGATTTTTGTAGATGCAATTAAAATCCCGAATAGTTGACCTTTAGATGTGGAGATTACTCAGACAGGCTCAACCCAATCAAGCGAGCCCTTTAAAACAGAGAGTTTTTACTGGCTGAAAGAGGAAGTCAAACATACAAAATACAATGGGAACTCAATGTACTGCTATTCACTTGGAAGATGGAGGGGTACATGAGCAAACTAATGTAGGTGCACTTTAGGAGCTGAGAAGATCTGACAGCCAGCAAGGAAATGGGGACTTCAGACTTACAACTGTAAGGAACTGAATTATGCTAACAACAGCAATGAGCTTAGAAATGGATTCATCCCCAGAGTTTCCATATAAGGGCCCGGCCTCGCTGACACCTTGATTTCAACCCTGTGAGTCTCTAAGTAGAGAACCAGGTGAAGTACCCCTCCTAACCACCCGACCCCCGCCAGACTTCTCACACAGAATTCTGAGACAATAAATGAGTTTTGCTTTAAGCTGCTATGATACACAGAGGTAGGAAACTAATACATATGTTTAGCAGCGTCCCAGGGCTCTACCTACTAGATGCCAGTAGCACCCCTTCCCAGCTGTCTCTAAACATTGCCAAATGTCACAGTAAGGGTGGGGTGCAAAATCACTCTTGATTGAGAACAACTGGTATAGGCATATACCTTTATAGTTATATGTTTCTGTGTAATTAGGAAACAATGGTTCAAAGGAAGAACTAAGTCTTGAGCCCTACCCATATTTTATAAAAATTTCAATTACTGTATACTCTGAGTTGTTGAATTTGACAAACAGATGTGCTAATGTGGAATGGGAGCATCAGAAATTCTCTTATAAATCAATGTTTAACAAATTCAAAAGCATTAAGTCCCAGGGATCAGTTAAGAGCATTTGGAGTATAATAAACAGTATCAACAAAAATTGTTACCTTACATGATAAATGAAGGTTCATGGAAAAAAAGGGAGGGAGTGATCTTGCTTGACATGAGTAGCTTTGGATTTTGTCTTCCATAATGCAAATGTTCACAGCAATAGAGAAACCCTTGGTTTGGGTCACAGGTATGTTGATAGGCTCACAATGTTCAATGCTTAGGAAAATTCTCATGGAACAGAGTGATAATAACTGACTTATTCCACATTATGGGTGGCTATTCAATTCTATTTCTCTCTTCCTTATGAAGCAAACATTACTATATTTATTTTGATAATCAAGAAGCCCAATAGCCCCATTGTTTTGAAACTTTTTATCTCTCATAGTCCTTTTTATCATTAT
Organism: Tonatia bakeri; assembly: GCA_004024845.1. Lineage (NCBI taxonomy): Eukaryota > Metazoa > Chordata > Mammalia > Chiroptera > Phyllostomidae > Tonatia > Tonatia bakeri. The sequence continues at coordinate 30,869 of PVIA01009903.1, read as the reverse complement.
CTATAAAACATTTTACACTTGAAAAAGAAAACACATGAAGTAATATGAATATGCCTTTGAAATAGTCTGGGAGTTATCAAACACAGAGTACGGCTGACTAGGAAAGGAATCTCTGAGACAGCTTAGATTTCTTGCTGCATTCTTTGTTACCTCTTCTCCACATCAGTTGCTCTCAACCATGCTTTTTATTGTTGTAACAGAACACATTGGGAGTAAAGCCAGAGTGTTTCCAAGGAACACAAAGCAAGCAGCAATGAAGTAAAACCAGGATGTTGAACAAGCACACTGATGTAACCAAATGAAATTTTGTATTTTTGTTTGTTTCACTATACATTAGATACTGTCCAGAAATATTTTTTGTAGTTGGATGTAAAATTGATAGGTATCATGACTTTTTGGATCACTTGTAGTTAAAAGACAGTCCTACATCCTTTTAAATCAGAACACAATGTCAATTCAGTAATTAGAATCTAAGACACAAAAATTCAAAAACTGATTAATCATATATTTTCTCTTTCCTCACAACTTGGTCTTACTTTAGACTGAAAGCTAGAGCAATGAGAAGGAGTAATATTTGGCTTCTTCTCTGGTTTATATTTTTCCTCCTTTCCTTCTACCACCTACCCCTAGATTAGTAGCTTCCAGAGAGAGCAGCTTCTTATCTCTCTAGAATCAAAGCAAAGGAAGGGGGAAAATGGTGAGGGCTAAGAAAATTTTACTTAGTCTGGTTCTGTCCCAAGATGATGTCACATTGTCACGACCTGATAGATGTTCAGGTTGATTCAGAATGGAGAATCTTCTCCTTGACCTGTTTATATTCACCCACTTTGCTCAGTTGTTACTGGTGACTATTTCTTCACTCCCTGGGAATCTGGTATTTCTTTCAGCATCTTGTTGCTTAATCCTGAGGCAAAACTCTGGGAAAGAGTGTTCAATACCCATCTAAGAATTTTCCTACCTGAGGAATAAGGAGCTGGGTATTTATTTCATCAATTCCGTCTCATTTGCTACAGGCTATTATTCCTCAAGCTTCAAGGAACTATACCAAGAGCATGACAGAATCAATTACAGAAGTGCTTCCCAGTACATTAGGTTGATATTATGGGAGGTTCCCTTTCCAAAAAAATTTATTTTGCCCAGCTGTATAGTCATCATTGATAGACTAGTGTTCCGAAGCCCATTCTCAGGTATGTTCCTCCTGATTCTGCCAGACATACTACCCAAGTCTTACAACTCTTTTCTTAATGATCTCCCCCAACCTTTTTATTTTTTCCCCTGGAGTAAATAAAGCATTTCCCAGAAGTTTAACTTGAGTTTCGATCCCAGTGAATGTTCTATAATCTGTGAGGGGAATGGAGGTAAACCTTGAAAAAAGCAAATATCATCATATGAGGTGTCAGCTTTAGGTGAGGCCTCTTTGTGTTTTCTAGGCAATGAGAATCTGCTATCCTATATTGATGGGGAGGAACCATTTCTGGGGCCTCAAGGGTTTAAGAGAACCTGCCAATTTAAAGTCCTCAAGCATGTTTGCCCCAAATATCACCATCTCATGTCTCAGGGCCACACTTCATGCCTATCAGGGTCCCAATTTTAGCTTGAAAGACTTGCCAAGGCAGAGAATTAAGTCTGCATTTCTACCCTTTGCAGGTAGGGATACCTGATTGTTCAGCTGGATCTGCCCTCTGGCTACAGGAAATATGGCCTCTTTGAATGTTGAATTACAGGTCTTCTGGAACTTCACATTGAGAATAATTTGATGGTTAGTTGAATTAAGACTTACTTTTTTCCTTCAGTTTCACTATGACAAAAACAATTGGTTAATAATCCTCACAATTACCATTTTTTAAATGCCAAAGGTATTGTGTAAGCTTACATTCCATTCAAATTCACCAGAGAAGAAAGTATTCATAGCTGTGATATTCAGTGTTTCAGGGGTCATTGCCATTTCCCTTATCACCTCCAGTAATGGGGTCATTTTGGCAATCTGGTTGGCAAGTTCCAGAATCTTTTCTAAGGGTGTTTTTCTTGGACTTCTTCTAGTGCCAACTGTCTCAGTTTGGGTTCCTTAGAACCCAGAAGTAGACCTTAAGAAAATATTTGAATGCAAGTAATTTATTTGGGAGTTGCAGAGAACACAGTAGGGTAATGAAGAAATGAGGAAAAAAGGGGGAAAAAGAAAAAAGCCAGTAAAAAATAGACACAAAGCCAACTACCTACCACTAGAATTTAACAAGGACACTTCAGGAAATACTGTCAGAATTATCCCAACATATATACCGGGGAGCTGTAGTGTTTAGATATATATAATACATCTCAATTTCACATGTCAAGCCATCTTTGTTGTCAGACTGCTCCAAGGAACAGTTAATTCCCTGACACTTCTAGCCAGGGCAGCATAATGTCTCCCTCCAGAAAAATCCTTAGGAACAAAGGTCTTAGTCACTAGAAGTCAGCAGGAGCACACTAAAGGAGAAAGGTTTAAGAGATGTGAATGAAACACTGACAACGTCAGCTACAAGCTCCTCCATGTGGCCCACATTCACTCCACAGAAAACATTCATGCCCTTTGCCCAAAATTAGATCAAGGATTATGGATCCATGTGATTTGAGCAACTATTCCATGGCTCTGCCACCAAAGCAATCATTGAACTTTTGTCCTCTAGATTTCCTATCTGAGATTCAGACCCAAAGAAACAGAGCTCCTTTCTCCAACTGTAGCAACCTATACCTTTAGCTCTTTAAAAGATCATATAGCAGTCCATCCCCATAGGCTGAAGCAAAGAAGTAGACTTTCAACACAGCAATAACCAACTCCTAGGAAGTCTTTTCACCAATCTATCCACCTCTCCCCATTATGACTTTTTATATCTTTGATATGTTTAAAAGACCAAGGATCATGAAGGTGGATATTGAATATTTCTATTATGAATTTTTACACATAAGTATGAAGATTGATCTCACACTTTCTTGGGTATTTGGTATCTTTCAATTCTATACCTAAGTAGAAATGGAGGTAGGAAGAATTCTAGCCGAATATCCTTGTAGAGTAGCAATTGAGACTGTAGCCTCAACCAACATTTCTCTAGGGGTAGTTTGGAGCTAAGAGAGCACGTGGAAATTTTTCAAAGTGATTTCACAAATGATTGAGATGAGAATGGGAAGAGATCATAAAGGGCATGAAAATTTATAGAATACCAAGCACTGTATAGATATTTCTTGTTAATCTTTACAACAACTCTATGAGCTAGGTTTAGCTAGCCCCATTTTTGTGAAGGAATTAAGCTCAAAGTATTGCCCAAACCTAAACTGTTACTAATTGGCTGGGCCTGGACTAAAATGCATGATGGCTCTGGATCCAAACTCACAATTATTCCATTACACCAGGGAATGAGATCACAAACTAAATGCTACCAGGGACCAGGAAGAAAGAATTAATGTGTGATATATATGACATGTTATTAGAGAGTGAAAGTGGCTAATGAGGGAAAGCACATTCCAGTGCTGACTAAGAAAAACAGAGCATTGTGACCTTGATCTAGATCAGGTCCATGAGCCCCTAGTGTGCTGATTTGGACTAACTTCAGTGTAGCATATTCAAAATGAAACTAACTCAGGTGTGACCCCTAGCTCAGCCACCACTAACTCTGAAAAATTTTGTGAGTCATTTAATCTCCTCCAGCTTCAGTTTCTACCCCTGAATATGGGGATAACACACTTGTACTTTATAGTATAAAGTGAAGATTTTAAACGTGTATGGGAATTAGCACACAGAAGGTACTCTACAAATGGAAATTCTTATATTCTCCACTATGTAGTGGTATTTTAGTCTTGTCCCCTCTTCCTTTCTCTAAACCTCCCTCTCTATTCCTAGTGATTTTATAGCATAGAAAGGGGAAGTAAGTGAGGGGAGCATACAGAATACATAGGGGTTCTATACAGACCTCATGGATTATATGAAATTATAGAGGCAAAATATCAGGACTAGTGACAGAAAGTCAACCTTCACCTGCCTGAGAGGCTGAATGGTCAGAAGGACACCATGTGGAGGAAGTGAGGTGGCCTTCAGCCCTAAAGTTGATAGGTTAGTAAGAATTGGAAGCATGGTAATTTTTGTTTCTCCTGCAATGCCAGTTCATCCATATTACTGGAAACACAAGTATACTTTTTTCAAATAAGTTTATGATCACTATTAAATCAAGAAACCAGAAATTAAAACAGAAACAGGTATTCTAATAGTTGAAGTTATATTATTTTTGTATCACAGGATACATTTTGGCATGATTGTATTGTTTTATAAAGACCTTTCAAGTATAATACTTTTATTCTTAGGAATTTGGTCAGATAATTAAAGAAAAACCCTGACCCTTCTTCTTTTTGGTGAGAGGAAAAAAGAAACTCTTCAGGTTATGATGCTATCAGGCCTCACAAAAACACCACTTGCTCTTTTAGATTTGAGCTTTCCAGCAAGGACGTGGGAACATAATACACTGTAATCCATTATTGAAAGAATGTATTAAGTCAACAGGAGCTAATTTGTTTCTCAGAACATTAACACACTTCAAAATTATCTCCACATCTGTCATTCCTTGCTAACAATAGCAACTTGCCATTAAGTTCTTCACCATCATCTCAGAATTAATTCACTAGAAGTTAAACCCCAGAAGAAGTTAAGAGCTCTAATGTCCTTCCCAGATGTAAGTTGCCACTTCAATAGTGACAGGGAGGAGCCCTCTTTAACTACAATGTGAGACAGAGAGAGATAGAAGCAGTCTGTGCATCCTAATGGTCTGCTGATCTGGGCACACATCTATTATAATATTTATCATATCCCTAGAATTATTTACCTACAGGTACAACTCTCACATTGGGCAGCAAGGTCCTGGGAGGCAGGCATCATGGGTGATTCTTCTTTGTGCTAGAGCAGATACATCATAAATAAAAGCTGCATACATGCTCACTTCCATTAATAGTTTTTGGCCCTCTTTAAAATGTTGTGGAGACAACTGTTTTGCTTCTTCTATGTCCCTGGTTCATCTTTTTGTTGAGGCGATAATGAGTATCAAAGTGTCAAAGGGAGAAGCAACAACATTAGGTAGAAGCAGAGCTCCCAAAAGGAAGGGACATGGAAGTATCCTGATAGCCCTCTGTAACACACCCTTATCCCAAACTACAGACTGGACAAAGAGCAGAAGGCAAGCAAGAAAAGGGGAAGGGGATAACTATTCACAAATGCTGTAATACCCAGCATTTGCAAACATGATCCCTCTTAGTCTTTAGCACACCCCTGTAGGAATAGATAATTATTATAATAATAGACATAAGACAATAAATAATAGAGAATAATCTCCATTTTATAGGTAATCAGAGGTTAAATAATTTGTCCAAGGGAACACAGCTACTAAATGTTGAAGCCAGGATTCAAACCCAAGCCTGCGTGTCTGCAAAGCCCAATCTTTTCAATAATCCAACATGTCTTTCTGGAAGATATTAAGTATAAAATCTTTGCACTTGTGGATAGATCTTCCATTAACCAGGCTCCTAGTCCCAGCAGTGGCCATACCTGGCTGGGTCTTTTGAGTTCCAAAAGCCAAGAGTTTCAGGTGTTAGAAATGGCAGAGATGTTGTGGACTGGGCATTCAGTTGCTAGTAACCAAAGAGTCACTCATTGTTGAGGTTATGACTGCTGTATTTTCAATGATCCAGCACCCAATAAGTGACGAGAGTCAGTTTTCTGTAATACACATAGTTCCTATGATTTGTTTCAGTACTGGTAAAATGTGTTAGATGCTCTACCAGACCTTACATAATTTACACCTGTTGTTCACAAGCCAATTGTCAACAACAAAACTCACAAAGAATTTATTTCTACCTCTTGCTTCCAGCCAGGGCTTTGGCTCTATTCGAGATGTCAAGGGGAACCATGCTGAAACCTGAGATTTTCTTCTCATACAGCCTATCCTTTCTCAAGATTGGGTAGCAGAAGATGTCGCCAGAGGGTTTGAGCCTGGAACTGAAGGCCTGCCTATTCTTGGTTTGTTTCGTGTGAAGAACAAAAACCCCAAATTCTACCTAACAGAAGAAATGGGATCCATAGGGAATCAGAGATCTACTGATTCCCTAAGTGGCCTGTCTAAAGCTTGCTTTCATACTATACCTCATCCCACAAGAAGCCTCTCCTAACAATCTCACTAAGGGCATCAGTTCTTTCAAACATTTTTTACCATTACCTTCCTATGGGCTGCATAAGTCCAGAGAGTAGATTAGGACCAATGATAGGTAGTTAGGAGGCTGACTTTGATTCAACGTACAAGGGGGGATCCAAAAAAATAGAATTATCTTCTGGAGGGTAGGCCCCTGGTAGTATAGGCTTCCCCCACCAGGTGAGCGTTCTAGGAACCTATCTGTACCAGTGCGCCAACTGGTATTGTGAGAGGCTGTGTTTGTCTTCAGTGAATTTTTTTTTTTGAGTCTTCCAACGCATTTGCCTGTTTCATGATGAGTGATTTACAAGCACCCCTGCCCATGCTTCAGTGAATGTTCAGTAGTTTTTGACCAAACACAACATGACCCCTGTGCCCCACCCTCCCTTGTCACCCTGTCTCACCCCAAGTGACTTTTCTTGTTTCCTCAAATGAAAAAAGTCCTCAAAGAGAAATATTTTTCTGATGTGGAAGAGGTGAAAAAAAATGGCAGAAGCACTAAAAAGCTTTCAAATCAATGAGTTCAAAAACTGTTTTGGGCAGTGGAAAAAAAGTATCTCGATAGGTGTATTGCATTAAATGAAGAGTACTTTGAAGGTGACTGAAGTTTAAACACGTAAGAATAAAAACACAATTTTTTATAAATAAATTCAGGAATTTTTTTTGTTTTAAGATACAAAATTCCTTTTGATTGTAGGTTCTTTCTTTCTCTCCCGATTTCAGGTGATTGTTTTTGTTTGTTTCTGTGCTTTGTGATGTTATGCTTTGCTAGCTGTCTTTGTAGGATGAACTTCTATGGTTGGAATTCTGTGGGACTCAGTGGTGTGGTCTCTTTGGTCTCCTTGTCTGGATGTTCTAGGGTTGTCCTTTCTTCTGTATATGTGGGCTCTCTTGTTGTATTTGGGTTTTACCTGTTGATGGTTCTTTTGTTGGTGGGTTCTCTCCTCCACCAGGTTTACTGGTGTTCATAACTACCACCTTATCTTGTAAATTCAGGGATTTTTAGGGCTCTCCCTCATAACACCAAATTTTCCAAAAATTATTGTTGAGTGGGGAAGTAGTTGAATTGGGAGAGATTTGAGATTTAACCCTATTAACTTCTAAGGTCAAAGTTACAATTCCATGATTTTAGATTTTTAAATGTAACCAGCCAACTTTCAAAGCCTAAGGACACAGGACATGGAAGAGCTATGTGTTAGCGAAATCTTCACACCTGGAGGGCTGTGACTCAGCAGTTCTCTTGGTGCAGAATCCTGTGAAGTTCACCATGATCATGAATACCTGAAAAGAGGGTTTTAGAGGGTCAGACCCAAATAGCCTCCAAAGGGAACAGCTTATGAGAGATGAAGCCAAATGTGAGAGGTCAATGGAGAAATGATTACCATAAGCCCAGTCCTGATTCTCTAAATCATCAAATAAGAGACAAGGCCATTCCACCTCTACTCACCAACAATGAAACATATCTCTAATGCTAGAATCACAGATTATGAATCACTAAAGACAGGGATGAGGCAGATGCAAAATCAAAGGAAAGTTAGTATTAAAATCAAAGAGAATTGGGATCAATGAGGATTCAAGGGAAAGGATTATATGAGACCCCCAGAGATGTTCACCTCTGCTTCTTCCCTCTTTCTATGACCCCTTACACTACATCATGTCCTTTAAGAAGCAAGATTCTCTGACAGGGTGTGACGTTTTAAAAATAAAATATATTTTCAATGATAGCTATGTGATGCTTGCAAAATAAAGCACCTTCTGCCAACTAAGTAAATAAAAAAGAACATGTACTCATTTCTGTTCTAATTTAATCTGTCTGAGTGCCTGGAGATCTTTGAAAGGTTAATATTGTTTTCACTCTGACCTCAGTGCAGCATTTCCATTGAATTTGTCTAAGCTCATCCTTTTGATGTTATACCAACACCTCCCTAATAGATTGAAAGCACTTTGTCAAGAATAGACATTAGTGAGATATAATAACCCGAAAATACATGTATACCCTGTACAACTGGAGAGTGGGATGTTTTGGGTTACTTCTGTTCTGCCTAATAAAGAATTAGCACATTTGCCTGAATTACCAATTTGCAAAAAGCAGAACCCATCAAAACACATGACCAGTACTGAATACAGTGAGATATTTGGTGATTTGGGAGACTCCTTGGAGGCTGACAGGGACATTCAGCTGCCATGGAAGAGTGTCAGTAACTCTGGCAAAAAAAGAAAGAGCAGAGCTGTTTTCTTTCACTCTGGAGAAAAATTTAAAGCATTTTTTATTTTGATATTAATTACTTGTTTCTTCCTTGTGAAGATTTAGAGAAAACATTTGCCCTAGGCTTTCTTTTATTGAAAATTTTAAATGTATTTGCATATAATGTTCCATTTAGACAATTCAGTGAAAAACAACTGCATGTAATCAAGAGATCACTAATTAATGGGTTGATACAGTTCAGACCTTCCAACATTCTGGCCCCTTATGGATAGATCCAGATAGTCAGGAACTAAATGCTGCCTTGATATCCAGATATAGGGGTTTTTTTTTTTTAGAATAACTTCTGTATTCATTGCAAAAAAATTATAAAATATAACCAATAAAATTTTTTAAAAAGATAGTATGTGTAATTTACCATTTGGAGATATCTACTGCTAATACTTTGAAAGGTTTTTTTCTAGGCATAAACATATACTTTAAAAAAATAGGTTGATAATACATAAACTACAATGGTATATACCCTTTTGCCTCCTAAACAATACATCATGATCATCATTCTGTGTTAATATTCTTCCTCAAGATATGTTTTAATGACCACAAAGAATTCCATGTGTAATAAACCATAGTTTATTCTGAAACCTAGCAACACTCCTATAAATAACACTATTATTTTAAAAGAAGAAAAAAGAACACATTATGGCTAAATCTCTGCTTACATTCAAGTTTACTTCTAATGATTAATTCTTGGGACTGAAAATGAAGGACCAAAGTCATTTTTGTAAAAAAACTTATATATTGTCAAACTGTTCTTCAAAGATTTAAGCCAAGTATACACTCTGCTGTTATCTGTTTGTTCCAAGAAAATTGTGAAATTCTTGATATCAGGAATTGTATCGTTCATCTTTATATCCAACATCTTTATGTTTTTGGACATTAAGTCACTGAAATATTTGTTGAAAAATTTAATGATTCTGTCGTTTAAATGAATATGTAATATAAAGCAAGCTTGTGTAATATTTTGAGAGGTCAGTTTTTTTCTTTTGTAAAATAAGAATTTTATGTTATGTGCTCTCTCACATTCTATGATTTCACATCTCTTGTAGAAAAGCAATGACCTAGATGAAACTTGAAAGCATGTATCACATGTAAGCCAATTATAATTGCATAGAAATATGCACAGATGTGCTAACTACTCAGGGAAACTAAGGCTAGATGGCATGATGGGAGCGAGATTCCTGAAAGATGATGCTCAGCTAAACACAGATCACCTGGCTTCTGTCTGAATAAAAAGCCCTTTTCCTACTCAGGATTTTATGTTTTATTGATGTCTGAAAAATGAAAGGTAGAATTGTCTGGATATTTAGTTTCTTCAGGCAATTTCACCCAGGATAAGCAAGATTATCCTCCTAGACTTTAGGAATATTTCAATCACTTTTAAATTATGTAGGATAAAATTGTATTTGTTGACTTTCAGAATCTTAGATCATTTCATTGGCAGTGAATGGCTGTAGTCCTCTCTCGATTATCCATGCAGCAATCATGGCTTCCCTCTGTAATGCTTCTTTTCCCAGGTCATCCTTGCTTCACAAAAATACTTGGCTCTCACTGTCACTCAGTTTATTACTTTATTAATTTGTGGATATTTATTGAGAATCTATAATATGCCTTCTAAGCTACTAGGGGCAAAGTGATGCAATGTGGTACACATACGATGGCAGATATAAACACAAAGCATCAAACACATGGAGGGAGGAAGAACCAATCTCTAGGAGTCAGGGGAAGTCTCATGAAAAACTATTCTTGAAGATGATTCTTGAGATAATTTTAAAGAATAAGCACAAGTTTGCCAGGTATATGGAACTGCGTGGGTGACAGGGTAGAGGAAAATGGGATTCAAGCGGCAGTAAAGTACAGAAAGTCACATAAAGGGGGCACAGAATGGTAGTTTATCACCCATTGGCAGTTTTCTTCTCTCTCCCAAGATATGCCTCTCGCCACTCTATCTCCAGTTCCCCCACAGAGGGTCATCCATTTATGTCGTCACAGGTGGCAAGGTTTTCTTCTTTTTATGGCTGAATAATATATCATTGTATGCATACACCACACTTTCTTTACCCATTCATCTACTGATGGGCAGTCAGGTTGCTTCTGTCTTCGCTGTTGTAAATAATGCTGCAACAAATATGGTAATTCAGATATCTCTTAAAGATAGTAACCTCAGTTCTTTTGGATATATACGAGAAGTAAAATTGCTGTATCACATGTTAATTCTATTTTTAATTTCTTAAGGAATCATACTGTTTTCAATAATGGCTGAACCAACTTACTTTCCCACCAACAGTGTACAAGGGTTTGCTTTTCTCTATATCCTCACTAGCACTTTTCTTTGTTTTTTATGTAATAGCCATACTAACAGGTACGAGGTGATAATCTTATTGCCGTTTTGATTTGCATTTTCCTGATGATTAATAATGTCAAACATCTTTTCATATAATTGTTGGCCATTTGTATGTCTCCTTTGGAAAAAATTTTTATTTCAGTTCTTTGCTCATTTTTAACTGGGCTACTTATTTTTGCTACTGAGGTGTAGAAGTTCCTTATATATTTTGGATATTAACCTCTTATCAAAAAAACATATGGTTTGCAAATATTTTTCTCATTCTGTTGGTTGTCTTTTCATTCTGTTGATTTTTTCCATGCTGTGCAGTGGCTTATAAAATTTTATGTAGTTCCACTTTTCTATTTTTTCTGTATGAGGTAGCCTTCATTTATGTCCTTTCTGTGTGTTGCTATTATTACTCAACATTATTAAATAAAAAGAATCATTTTACCAAAAGGAACATGAGAAAGAGATAGGTATTTGACCATATTAAGCCACAGTTTCAAAAGGGGAGGGAGATGAAGAAAGAGAGCAAAGGTGTTTAATCTGGTCAAATTCTGGGATTCTGAGGTAAAATGGGAAGATTAAGCCACCCATGCCCTTTAGTCCACATAACTTGCCATTCGTCACCCTCATTGGCATTATTCCTTCATGTTAAGGACACAAAGAATGAGTTGTACTATGCTTTTCTTTTTGTCATTTACTTAAAATATGTTTAAAGTGTGCCACTGTTCTTTACTTATCAGCAAATTGGAGAACATGAGCATGGTATAAAAGTCCAGGGTAAGAGTTGAAGTTGGAGAAAAGAACAAAGAATTTAGGCTATGGAAACATTTAGAGGAAACTGAGCCGTGCTGTTAATGCCCAGCTAACAAGGTCTGGGGTAGAGGGTCATGGTGGCTGAGTGCCTTGAAAACATTGCAAAAGTTTAAAAGTCACATAACAGCATATAAAACCCTAGTTCTCAGCATTAAAGGAATCTGAGTAGTCACAGAAGACAATACTCTTTATTTCAACAGAAACACTGACTGGTCACTTGTCTGTGTCCCCTGCCTGGAGTCTCTGCAGAATCCTAGAGGAAAAGGGGTAAAAAGGGAGAAAACCAAGGTGGAGAAAGTTTTGTTCTTCCTTGTAAATGCATTGAGGGGCTACTACCTGAGAGGGGAGATGAGCCAAGGAGAAACTTGAGTTAAATATGCGTGTCCTGAAGCTGTGATATTTAGCAAAGTGATTAGACAGTGACATTAAACAAGATCCTAGGCCATTTCCAAGTGATTTCTCTTTTTTTTTTTTTAGTATTACATTATTTTATTTTTTTTCACAGTTTTTATTGTTGTTCAAGTACAGCTGTCTCCATTTTCTCCCACCACTCCCCCCAACCCCAGCCATCCCCACCTCCCAGCCTCAATCCTACCCCCTTTGGTTTTGTCCATGTGTCTTCCAAACATGTTCCTGAAAATTCTTCCCCCTCCCCGCCATTATTGCCTCCGATATCCTCAGAAATCACTTGGAAGTGATTTCTATGGGTACTTGTGTTGCTCAGGAATGCCAGGTTTAAGGTGAGGAAAAAAAGAGACTATTTCTCTTTCTCTATTTTTATCATTGACACTATTACAAATGTTAACATGTCCCCCCTTTGCCCACCTTCACTCAGCCCTCACCCCCTCTTCCCTCTGGCCATTACCAACCACACTGCTGTTTATGTGTCTATGGCATATACGTTTCTTTGCTAATCCCTTTACCATCTTTCATCCAGTCTCTCCCTCCCCCTGACCCCTGACAGCTGTCAGCCTGCTCCATGTGTCCATTTCTCTGTTTCTATGTTGTTCATCAGTTTATTTTGTCCATTAGAGTTCACATATAAGTTAGATCTTATGGTATTTGTCTTTCTCTAGCTGGTTTATTTCACTTAGCATAATAATCTCTAGGTCTGTCCATGCTGTCACAAAAGGTAAAATTTCCTCCTTTCTTTTACCATTGTGTAGTATTCCATTGTATAAATGTACCACAGATTTTTAATCAGCTAAACTACTGATAGACACTTGGCTGTTCCCAGATATTGGCTATTGTAAATAATGCTGTGAAAGTACTTGTAGTAGATAGTTAATGAAATAACTGTTTGGTTTTTTCTTCAGTATACCTTTTTCTTTGTTGAAAAGAATTTCTTTTTACCCTAAGGAACATAATGAAGAAAAAAATATTTGGCCAGAATAAGTGGAAGGTACAGCTATGAAGAATACATTAATGGCATTTTCTAGAGTTAAATTGTCCACCTCTATCTCCTGCCTCTTCAAGCACACCTGTCCAAATGAGGACTGTGCTTTTTACCACAGAAAATGACACATAATTATTGTTTAGTCTGATGAGTTTATGAAAACCCTCTTTGACTGCCTGAAGTCATTGTCTAGTACTTGCAAGGTGCAAAAAAATGGAAAGTTTTCCAGCAAATGATATCTGATTAGTAAAAGTCAGACATACCCCTTCTTTGATAGTCACCACTGCCTTCTCGCATCTACTTCTCTCAGGTGGCTGGCTGTTGACTTTTCTGCTCCCACTCAATAAGCTTCCATCCAGGACTCTGGATATGTTCTTGCTTCTCATACCTTGGCTATCATATTACTTAACGTGGAGTGGACTCTGCTATCTTTAACATAATGACTTTCAAGTTTGCCCTAAGCATCCAAATTTGATGGAAAGTTTTTATGAGTCCAGTCTGAAATGGCAAACATATTTTACTTCCATGTCCCACTGTCCAGACTCATGGCCACACCTGACTGCAAAAGAAGCTTAGACATGCAGTCTAGCTGTGAGCTCAGTGAACAAAGGAAATCAATTTGCTGGACAGCTAGCTTCATTGTTCCCTCCAGTTTTCAGATTAGCTGCCCCTTGACTTTTACTTTCTGACCCTCATCTTGATGCAATTCAGCAAAGCCCTGTTAGTTAAAACAACTTGGGATAGATTAAGCCTAATTCTGATGGATAAACTTTAATTCCTGGATTCATCTCTGTCACCTGCCACATGCTACATAAGAGAATTGTGCAAACACCTCAACTCTCAGAGCACAGCTCCAGAGAAATGGACAGGTCATTCATTCCCTGAGCATCAGAGGACTCAAACACATGAAAAGCTTTGGTGAGGAAGGAGAGCTCAAGACCTGTGTTTTGGTTGTCAACCCATGTTTGTGTGCTTTGTAACCCTAGATTCCAGGGCAGTTCAAAATAAAATTGTCAGTAATTTCTATCAAGGAATTCTGAATAATTTATTTCAATCTGCCAGCAGTAAGAAGAGAAAAGCTCTACTCCTTAAATTTATTTAATCAACTAGAGTTACATGGATTTTTACCAAGATGGATTTAATGTGAATTAATCATTCAGCACCATTACTCAAATCCCTAAGGCTTAAGTTCAAATTCAGAATGATTCTTAAGTAAGAGTGATATTTTGGAAAATCCATTCTTCATTTAAAGAATCCACTTCTCCCAAGTTGGACTGTAGGATTTCTCAATAGTGCTATTAGTGATATTTAGGGCCAGGTATGCTTTGTTGTCAGGGAGGGAAAGGCATTGTAGAATATGTAACTGAATCCCAGACTTCTTTCCAGGGGGCCAGTAGTACCCCAGTCATGGCAATAAGTAATGTCTCTGGACATTCCCAAGTTTTCTGCTGGGGAGAGAGAAATTGTGCCCAACTGAAAACCACTGAGTTGAAGAGAGGTCCAGCTTGATCTTTTTAGAATAAGAAATTCCAAAAATGTGTATTTTCCTAACCCATTGCAAAAGTAAGTACTTATTTACAGGCCCCAGAGTACTAATTGCCCTCATAACACGTAAATACTCGTGAACTTTAATTGGTTGATTAATCATTTGTTTAAATTTCAATAAATTTAAATAACTAAAGGTACAAATGAGCTGATCATAAGAGAAATGGCAGCACAGTGGGCAGCACAGCATAGGAAATAGAAGCTCATAAAAAGTAGGAATAAGAGAACTAGCCTGGTGTTGTACATGAAAACATGTACCATTTCACTTGATCCCTCTAACTACCTTTCCAAGTAATTGTAAACTATCAATAAATATTATGTTATAATACTATCAATTACTAAAGATAATATCCCAATTTTTTAGGTAAGGAAAGTGAGTCTCAGAGTGGTTAATTTCCCCAAGGTTACAAAGACAGAAAATGATAGAAATGTGATTCAAACTCAGGTCTGCCTTACTTTCAAACCCATGCTCTTTCTATTTTATTCTAGAGAGAAAGAGGAAAGGAGATGGTGAGGGTGAGAGAGAGAGAGACATCAACACCTATTTGCTGTTCCACTTATTTATGCATTCATTTGTTTCTTCTTGTATGTGTCCAACCAGTGATCAAACTCATGACCTTGGCATATCAGGATGATGCTCTAACCAACTGGGCTACCCAACCAGGGCTCAAACCTAGGCTTTCTTTATAATACCTTCCAGTTGTGAATTCCTCTGTAGCCACCACTACTTTCTCAGTGTGAAAAAAAGTCATCTTGGAAAGGAGTTTATATGAAAATCAGCAATGCAGCTGCAAGAGAAAGCCCTGAGTGTGCCAGGGCCCATCAAAGACACTGCAAGCTTTCATTAAAACACTCAAGAATTCTCTCAAGAAAATACTTGGAGTCTAAGTTGCAAGGTAGACAGAAAGAAAGAAGTAAAAGAGCTATTGTTTCCAAAAGTATATGAAGACTATCACCAAATATCCTACAATTATTTCTACAAATATGAAAATAAAGATCCAATACTTTACTCTTAAATAAACTCAAATGACTTCCAGGAAAAATTATTTTATCAGGGTTGGACCTTTCAGGGCTTCTTTTTTCCAAATGGACCCAGTAATTTATCATTTAAATAAAGATCCCATCACCTGTCCATCTTGGTTAACCATAGTACAGCCATACAGGTAATAAAATACTTGGGAATTTGGAAATAGTCCCTGACTGCCTACTTTAACAACAGCTCTTAGAGTTACTCTCATAGCTTTCAGACTCATTTCTGAGCAATGAGTGGTAAATAAATATATCAAAAGACATAGTATATGATATGTCACCAGAGAAGTGCAAATGAAAGTAAGAAGGTGAAACAACTACGTACCTGTCAGAATGACCAAAGTCCAGAGCACTGACATGAAATGGTGGCAAGGATGTAGAGCAACAGAAAGCCTCATTCACTGCTGGTGGGAATGAAAAATGGTACAGCCACTTAGGAAGACAGTTTCTTACAAAATTAAACATACTCTTACTACATGACCCAGCAATCCCACTGCTTGGTATTTACCCAAAGGAGCTGAAAACACTTCTATACAAAAATCTTCACATTGGTGTTTATAGCAGCTTTACTCATGATTGCCAAAACTTGGAAGTAATTGAGAGGTACTGCAGTAGGTGAATAGATAAGTAAACTGTGGTACATCCAGACAATGGAATATTAGTCAGTGCTTAAAAGAAATGAGCTATCAAATAACAAAAAGACATGAAGGAAACTTAAAAGCACTTTACTAAGTGAAAAAAGTCATTCGGAAAAGGCTGATACCTATATTATCCAACTATAAAATATTCTGAAAAAACTAAAACTATGGAGACAGCAAAAAGATCAGTGTTTCCTAAAGGTTAGAGAAGGGGAACTAAGGAATAGACCGAGCACAGATTTTTAGGGCAGTGAAAATATCATGTATGATACTGTAATGGTCATTATAAACTTATTGTGTTTTTAAGTTTTTCCAGACTCATAGAATGTGTACCACTAAGAATAAACCCTAACATAAACTATGGATTTCGGGTAATTATAATGCATCAAAGTATGTTCATCAATAGGGCTGAATGTACTCTGGTGGGAGATATTGATAATGAAGGAGGCTTTTAAGCATGAAATAGGTGGATATATGTGAAATCTCTATATCTTCTGTTTAATTCTGCTGTGAATCTAAAACTGCTTTAATAGATAGCCTATTGAAAATATGTAGTGAGAACCACACATAAATGCAATTTGAATCCAGTTATCTTTCAGTCATCAGGATAGGTGCTGTAAAGTTCACATGATGAACAAAATGCAGTCCTACCCTTTAAGCAGAAGCTTACCACCCACTTGGGTAGATGCAGCATGTTTATATGGGAAAGGTTTTGCAATATATATTTTTTAATGCTCTGATAGTTTGCATTCTTGCTCAACAAATATTCACTCTCTCTCCCTCCCACTGTAAGTAGATTTCCCTAGTCAATTAATCATGAGCTTGGCCACTAAACTTTATTGGGCCATGGAATATGGGTGAATGTGATTTGAACAGATGCCTTAAAAGTGCTATGTGTTTGGCTTGCCTCTTTTGCATACAGTGATCTGCCTTGAGAACATGACACAGGTTACCACAACCCTTTCAACCTGGCCACCAGAATTAATATGTGTGACCACACATTGGTGCTTCTCTCCCTCTCTTTCTCCCTCTTTTCCCCTCTCTCTAAAAATAAAGAAAAGATTCACAAGGTTCAGAAGATGGACATTTGAGTCAAAATATTGATCAATATAGGAGAATGAATTAAACATTGGTCTATAAATTGCCCCAACACTAGACTCTTTGAATCACCTACTTGTTAGTGATAAAAAGGGGGGAAAGGAGGAATCCTAGAATGAGATACCTTGAGGCTGGATTTTCCTTTGATGTTTTCAGAGCAACAGGAGTTGCTGTGTGAAAAATGATGTGCTCCCAAACTGAGAGAAATCATCTAGAACAGGTCCTGGAGGTAAAATCTTAATCCCATTTGTAATAAACTTCTTAATCCTATAGCAAAGGGAAGCAGTAAAATTTAAGGGAGGACAGGGCCCGTTTAAGGCAGAATTCATTAGAGGTTCAAAGGACTGAAGTTTGCAATTGCAAATAACAATCTCAATCTGTCAGTCAGGCAGGTAAGAAAGGGCATTTTAAATGGAGTTCTTTCCTGGGGGAAATTGCTAAAGAGAAAAAGAACAAGCCCAGATGGCCAGAGCTAAAGCGAATATGAGACAGGCCTAAAGGAAGTCAAGCAAAAGAAGATAAAATAAATTTCACATGCACTGTTTCTTATTGCCATTGCTTCTTTGTATAGTTGCTATGGGAACTGTGTTTCAGAAGCTCTCTAAGACTGTGTCTATCCAGTGCAAAGTGATCAAGAATTTGGGCTGAAATGACCAGTCAATTTAATCCAACTGGTTTAATTAATTTATTTCAAACTCATGCTCCCCCTAACCCCCAGCCAAATTGAATATTCGCTTAACTGAATTTAGTGGCATCTTGCAGAAATGAAACTGGTTTACTTATTGTATGTCTTTGTGTTCTAGAATATGACTCTCCCTACTAGGGCCCTTTCCTGGGATTACAAGCAGCTCTGGAAGGTTGTGGAAAGTGGCTATAAGAGGCAGGAAAGGACTAGCTGAATAATTCATACACCGGTGTCAGAAATCTACTCATACTCACAAACTGAGGAGCAGGATAAAGCCATGCATCAGAGGCCAGTTAGCCAATCAGAAAAAAAACAAGAGAGAATAGTTGCCCGAGGCAAGGCAAAATTGAGAGATGGGGGTATCAGAACCCAGAGGAGGCTTGGGCACTATATCATCCTAGCCAAGCCAGAAACTGCTTATCAAGCCACTGCGTAAGCTGTTACCAAATGAGAACTAAGCCTAATATCTCCTGCTGGCAACTCTTATCCCAGCTCTGACTTGACTTTGGTCACACTTGTGGACAGATGATCTAGTCACAGATGATTATCTGTCCATGACTAGAAGAAGTTTGGATTTCCATCAGATTCCTCTCTCCCTAACTCTGAGCCACTCCAGATACCCTCCACTACATGTCTTGGGCAGCTTCATGTGGTTAATGTCTTATTTCCTTTATCAAATGGACTGCCACTATAACCCATCCCCTAAGAGACAGGATCCTTCTTTATGAAAATGTGTGATAATTGGAAAGTTAGGGAAACCACCCTGCCCAAAATTATTCCATGAGAGTCCTTATTATTTCAATTGTGGAAAACATCTAAAAAATATGAGATTATCTGTTGTAACAGATATTCTTAATGAGTCAGACAGATTGGAGAATTATTTCCACCTTTCAAAAAACTGTGCTTGCTCTTTTCTAGAGCAGCGATTTTTAACCTTTTTCATCTCATGACATGCATAAATTAATTACCAAAATTCTGCGGCACAAATATATTACATTTTTGCCAATCTAGCAAAAAATAGGTATAATTTTGACTCATTCACAACAGGTGGCTGTTGTGTTGGCTGTTGTCACTTTTTAATTTGAAAGTCCAAGGGGAAAGAGGTAAGTGCCCCTGACTAAACAGTCAGGTTTTTCATGTTTTAAAAATTCTTGCAGCAAACCAATTGAAAAGCACTGCTCTAGAGACTAAAACTTGGCACCCTGATTTAATAAAAATCTGTTTAATTATAAGTATTAAAAATGTGATGATGAGAAGTAATAACTGATATGCCACTAAAATTTATGAAATGCTGTCACATATATCATTTCCTTGATTTCCATCTTAACCTAGAAGGTATATTTTATTTTATGACTGAGACTCAAAAACATTAAACTCCCATTCTGGGTTTTCTGAATCCAAACTTTATCCTCTTTTTGCTACATTTTCATGGAATCTCTGATTCCCTAAATCTACATTATTCCTATTGTTCCAGTTGGTGTTTTTGCAGGAATCATTTTTCTTCCTCCATTTTCTACAAAACTACCTGATAAATTATGGACTCAGAGTTGGCTTTTGCTTATAAATAATATATTTAACAAATTTTATAAATTAATCACTCTATTATTTAAACTCTTTCTCAGGCAGAGAGAGCAAACACTATATGATCTCACTTATATGCAGAATAAAAAACAAAACACCAAACTCATAGAAACAGTGATCAAAGCATACAAATTATCAATGTTTAGCTGAATAAGTTCCAGGATGTGACTTCTGGCCAAGATGGAGAGATAGATAGATATACTGTGCCTTCTCACACAACCAAAAGAAGGACAACAACAAATTTAAAAACAGAAAAACAACCAGAACTGCCAGAAAATTGAACTGTATGGAAGTCTAACAACCAAAGAGTTAAAGAAACATTCATCCAGACCTATAGGAGGGGCAAGGAGAGGCAGCAGAGAGGAGAGAACTTTCGGCAAGGCAGTGACTGGAGGACCGGGTGATCCCACATTTCTGTGCAGGTAAACAGGGAGGAACAACTGGGGTATGAGACACACTGTGCAACCCAGGTTTCCAGTATGATGAAATAAAGTCTCAAAACCTCTGATCGAAAAAACCTGTGAGGACTGAGGTGGTGGGAGAAACTCCCAGCCTCACAGGATATTTCCTTGGCAAGACCCATAGGGTCCTGGATTGTGCCCAAAACCACTCACATGGGAATCAGCACCAGAAAGGGCCAATTTGCTTGTGGGTAGTAGAAGAAGTGACTGAAAGCCAGCCGAGAGCTTAGCAAGCCGCATTGTTCCCTCTCAGACCCCTCACCCACGTACAGTGTCACATAGCAGGGACGTGAGTTTCCCTGCCTTGGTAAATAGCTAAAGTTCTTCCCCTTACTATGTAACAGGTGTGCCACAACAACAACAAAAAAAAGACCCAAATGAAAAATCAGATCAAAGCTCCAGAAAAAATACAACTAAGCAATGAAGAGATAGCCAACCTATCAGATGCACAGTTTGAAACACTGGTAATCAGGATGCTCACAGAATTGGTTAAGTATGGTTGCAAAATAGAGGAAAAATTGGAGGCTATGAAAAGTACAGTAAAGGAAAATGTACGAGGAACCAAGAGTGAAGGGAAGGAAACCAGGACTCACAGATCAACGGTTTGGACCAGAAGGAAGAAATGAACAGTCAACCAGAACAGAATGAAGAAACAAGAATTTAAAAAAATGAGGTGGGCCTTAGGAACTTTTGGAACAACTTGAAATGTTCCAACATCTGATTAATAGGGGTGCCAGAAGGAGAGGAACAACAGCAAGAAATTGAAAACTTATTTCAACAAATAGTGAAGGAAATCTTCCCCAGTCTGGCAAAGGAAATAGACTTTCAGGAAGTCCAGGAAGCCCAGAAAGTCCCAAAGAAGTTAGACCCAAGGAAGCACACACCAAGGCACATCACAATTACACTATCCAAGGTTAAAGATAAAGAGAGAATCTTAAAAGAGAAAAGGAGACAGTTACCTACAAAGGAGCTCCCATAAGACTATCAGCTAATTTCTCAAAAGAAACCATACAGGCAAGAAGGGACTGGAAAGAACTATTTGAAGTCATGAAAGACAAGGACCTACATCCAAGATTACCCTATCCAGCAAAGCTATCATTTACAATGGAAGGGAAAATAAAGTGTTTCCCAGATAAGGTTAAGTTAAAGGAATTGATCATCACCAAGCCCTTATTATATGAGTTGTTAAAGGTACTTACCTAAGAAAAAAATATCAAATCTATGAACAGTAGAGTGACAACAAACTCACAGCTATCAACAAGTGAACCTAAAAATAAAAACAAAAACAAACTAAGCAAACAACTAGATCAGGGAAAGAATCACAGAAATAGAGATCACATAGAGGGTTATCAGTGGGGGAGATGGAAGGGGGAAAAGTACAGGGATTAAGTAGCATAAATGGTAGGTAGAAAATAGAAAGGGGAAGGGTAAGAAGAGTATAGGAAATGTAGAAGTCAAAGAACTTATATGTATGACCCATGGACATGAACTAAAGTAGCATGGGAGATGCAGGTGGGAGGAGGTATGCAGAATGAAGGGGAATAAAGGAGAGAAAATTGGACAAGTGTAATAACATAATCAATAAAATATATTTTAAAAAAAGAAAAAAATAAGTTCCTGTATGTAATATACTGTATGGTGACTATAGTTTATGATATTGTATTATAAATTTGAAAGTTGCTAAGAGTAGATCTTAAAAGTTACAGATCTTAGTAGATCTCTAACTGCACAAAAAAATTGTAATTATATGAGGTGATAGATGTATTAACTAATCTTATAGTGGGAATTTCACAATGTATACATGTATCAAATCACCATATTGACTTACACAATATTATATGTCAATTTTATCTCAATAAAGCTGGAAAAATTAGTTATTTAGAGATTGTACCTACACAAAGTTGCTTAAATTTTATATTAAACACATCAAATTTTCTGGGTTGATAAATATATAAATAAATAGTAAATATATAGATAAAATAATAAATAATAATCATATCTTCTGAAGTTTTCTTGTTAATAAAAGACTTATCCCATGTATCTTGCCTGGAGAATTACTTTAAAATTCTCTGTATCTCTACAAGTACAAGACCAGACCTCACATTTGGGACTGGAAATCCAGGGCACTGTGAATCACCTGAAATCACTGGTCACTAATGATGAGGGTCTGAAGTCATTATTGGAAATGTAATTTGATATGGATTTAGGACTTAATTACTTTGATCTATTGTCAGATTGCTATTTGGGGTATGCTTGTATGTGTGTGTAAATATATGTGTGTGTGTGTGTACATTCAAAAGCACTCATTGGAAGGATGATAAAGAGGTGGGTGGTCTGGGCAATGAGGCATTTGAGAAAACATCAGTCTGTCTCTCTACTTGTTAAGATATGTTAGAATATTCTAATGTTTCCTAGGTTTGTTTGCTTCTCTTTCACATTAACATAACCTGTAATGATGGTGATTTAAAAAATTTAATTTGGCAGATGACTGATTCATAATTTGATCTAATTGCTTGTGCTACTTTTATACTAAAACAATTAATAACAATAGGAAATGTTCTAATTGAAAAACTAATGTATGCCCAAGAAGAATGCATCTCTCTATGAATTATTATAATGATTTTATTATGACTGGAATGGGACATAACTGAATACCTAATTGAATGGTAGATCGCAACAGTGCCAATTGCCTGGATGTACTGTGTAAATGTACATACTCTTCAATAGGACAGGGGGATATGTGCTTTATTGATGTGGGCAAAACATCACTTTCAATGCCTCCTTCAGGGATAAGCACCAAAAAGCAGGTCTTCATAGGCTAGAAAGGTAGCAACTTTGTAATCCTACTTAGGATAGATCCCATGAGACCTAAGAGCTAGGGTTTTAGACCATATTGTTCTACCACTAGCAAGAAATACCTGCAGTTTTCTTCTGGAAAAATCCAGAAAAACAAATTGTCCCATGCACAGTAATAGATACTCTACACTGGCTCAATTTTGACACACACTGGGGACTTTTAACACACTGAGTGGATTGAATTGGGTGGTCTAACAAGCTTGAAAATTAAAATGACAAGCTGTTGAATATTAGGTTTGTGGGCACAGGTTTACTGTCAGTGAGGAAAAAGATCTAGTCTCTTTTTAAGGTAAGCCTTAAAAATTGGTTAATACTTTTGCCTTTTCCTCTCAGACAAGAATGTAGTGACAAGAAGAGCCTTTTAGATCTCTTCTTTCCCTAGTAAAGGACTGCAGCCCTGAAAATGACCCTTTACACAAGCTTACAGGCTATCTTGATTCCAGGAGACCCAGAGAAATAAGGAACATGACCATCTGCCTGCTGGATTCTGTGCAGTGCTGGGGCAGGGGAAGATGAGTGGGCCCAGAGCATCAAGACATGGCTCAGCAGATAAGTCCCCTAAACAAAGTAGTGCACTCACTGTTCAAGGATCTTTCCAAGCAAAAGATACTTGCCCAGTGAATTTTCCAAAGGAAAGAGAATTAGATGTGCAATTTCTATGAACCTAGATGTAGTTCTTTCCTACCCCTACCTATCCTTCACTTGGCCAAGGGCACAGGGCTTTATCCTGAGTATGAAATAACATCACACACCACAGCATCTGCTCCTGGTTCTTGACCATCACTGGGAAAAAACTCACTGGTCACTTTTTTGCTCAGGAAGGATGAGAAAGGTAACACTCAAGGAGACAAGGCTGGAACTTTGAAGTCCACCCTCTGGTCTAATTTCCTACAGATTGACTTTTAACTGCTGCTTCTTTTTGTTCAATTTTAAGCCCAATGTTTCATTTGTTCTTTCTCTAACTAACCTAAATAACAGGTCCTTTTTTTGCTCATTTGTCCTCCTTATTTTCACCTCTTGGCCCACATAGAAGCAACCCTTCAGGATAAAGTTAGGAAAAGAGGCCAGTGCAGTATTTGTGAAATTTCCATTTCTGGCAGTGGCAGGATTGGCCATATACAGAATTATAAAATAAATCAATTTAGTCTGTGGCCTCCAATTTCCTTTTAAGGACCCCATTGTAGCCCCAGACCCACTGCTCTCCACATTAGCACCTCATTCAGGTAGCTCCCATGCCCTCTGTACTTTCCTGCCTCCTTTTTGCCTATTAAAATCTTCCTCTTTTGCCCCATTTGGTAGGTCCCGGTAAGTTCTCAAAAGTTCACTTATGTATGACAATTGGAGCTGTGGTATTACTGCATCCTAGTAGTTTTATGTGTTATTCCTCCCATGGAGCATTTGTAGTTTGTATTTGTAAACATTTATATTTGCACATCAATCTGCAGGGTCCAAGAATGTAGGAACAAGCAAAGTTGGGGTTTTATAAAACACAGAGGGCCATTTGTGGGCAAGGTAAATTTTCTCCATTCTGTAAATCACACTGATAAGATAGCTCCCATTACTAATGACTGAACATAAACTCCAGCCAGCCTCAGCAATGAGCCCAGGACCTCCCTTGTTTCTATTGCCCCAAGGCAGTGCAAACGGGCCAACTGGTTCTTCCATTCCCATGAATAGGGCAGTTACTAGACAGTCAACGAAACCAAGAAAAGAAATAGATGAATTTATTCTGTGGAAATAAAATCAGACTGATTTGACTATGCTGACCAGTTTGTTTTTATGAAAAACTAATTCACCATTTTTCTTTTCCCTTTTGTTTACCACATGTACTTCTCCAAAGCCTATTCAGCGCTCACTATGTGACTTAATTAAAATAAGCTCATAACAACTCAGCAGCAAATAATACAACAGTATAAAGTTTACTCAGGGGATAAAGGAACTGGCCTTTCAAGCAACCCCTGCCATCACCAGCCTCAATCTTCATAAAGCTGCACTCAGCAAGGCCTCTGAGATACAGGTGATATAAGGGGACAATTGAAAAAATGCAGGGCTGAGAAAGAAAGAAAATAAACAAACATCCTTATCAGCCTTAACTAAAGTTTGCAAGGGAACAATGAAGAGAGTGAATGAGAGCAGGATTGTAAAGACCCAAAATTCAGGTCTCAAGCTGAGTCCAGGCCCATGCAATCCCCAGGAAGGCAGGCTTTGGGGCAGATCTTCAGGACTTCAGGTTACATGCTTGCTCCCATCTGCCCCAGCCATCTCTGAAAGAACAAACGGAAGCTATCACAAGTCCAATTACAGAGATGGGGCCGCTTTGCCAGCAAAATAATTCCCATTGATTCCTAGAACATTAGTCTGTGAGAAACCCTTGTGATCATCTTCTTTCACAGTGTTCAAGCTTGTTTTCCACAACAAATTCTTTTGTTTTTCCTGGAACAATAATTATAACTAAAAGGTGCAGCTGATCAAGAATGAAGGAATCAAAAAGCTTTGCATGCTTTGTACCTCTTTCAAAATTGCTTTTTCTTTTTCCTTTTTTCCTTAATGATAATGTTGTATATATTCAGTGCTCACTATCCATCTTTTGACAAAATTTTTCCAGTCATCTGTTTTTTTTTTCTTTTAGTGGGTTCCTTAAGAAGGACTCATGAAACAATTATTTCCTTCTTCCAAATTAAGTTCTTCCAAAATGATTTACCTGGAGTATCTATCATTTGAAGTCTAATAGTCTCCTCTGTGATGTTTTCTGTCCCTTTGATCTTCACCTGTCCCTTTGCAGGTGACTACTGCGTGATCCTCGTCCTGGACAAGTAAGCTCGTCCTGGTTGAGCTTACTTCTCATAGCAACACTAGTTTAAGTTTCAAGTCTTGCACTTTCAGGTTTGGGTTCTCTCCTTAGAGACTGTATTGTGCAAATTCTTACTAGAGTTTGCTCCCACTCAACTCTCTGAATACCTGGGCACTTCCAACTCAACTTCCTACCAGTCCCAACACTTTCTCCTACTCAGTTCTGCCTCACAGACACTTCTGGTCACCAGTACACAATATTTGGAGTTCAGGTATTTTATGCCTTTTTGTTTCACTGAAAATGAAGATCATGTGTGTGTTATTTAATTCTCCTTGTTGTGTTTTGCTCCCTGGAGAAGAAAGGAGTAGATTCTAAGCTAACCTACTATATTTGTACCAGAACTTCTGCCAACAGTTCTCGAGGAAGAGCAGTCATTGACCTTTGCCACAAGAGCCCTCTATATTATATAACAATTGCCCAAATCAATCAGATCCGCCCTTGGAAGGTATGAGTGTGAGTTACACACACATAGAGAGTCAGTCATTAAGGAAAGCAATAACTTAAAGCACACAAGGAGAGACTTGGAGAGAGAGAAGTGCAGAGTCAAAAGAAAATGAGCTGCTAGATGCACATTCTGTCTTGAAAACTAATTCTTAAGTCTTCCTCTTAACAGGTGAAATGAGCTCTTCTTATTCTCAAATTCTTTTACAAAAACACATCACCTGTTGCAACTACTGTTGCTGGGAACCTGCCAGTGTTCAAGCTCAGCATCCATGGCACTGCCACATCACGATTCTCTCCCCACTTCTCTGATCAGTTTGCTTTGTTTTCTCATCTTTCTTATCCCACTTCCTTTTACAGAAATCAATAAATATTTTTTGCAAAGTCCATGACAGCCTTTTCATATGCTGTCATCAGTTTGTATGTGCTTTACCCCAGGCAAATAACTAAATACTTTACTTCAGCCCCTATTTCTCCTCCATGTTCCACTTACATTTCCTGCTGCTTCCTAGATCTCTCCAATGAGGTATCTTACCAGCACCCCAGATTATTCCCAAATTTAAGCCCATTATAACCTCTCTCTCTTCCTTCAACCTCTCAGCCTGACTTCAGTCTCTATTATAATCTTTTTACTACCCCTGTCTCTCAGTCCCCACCATGGCCACATTATTAATGATAACTCCATGAAGAACAGAATGCTAATGCTTACCAACATTTGTGTTCTCTCACTCCTGAGCATGCACATAGATTTCCTTCTTCAGCCTTCCTTGCAGTTGGGTGTGACCAAAGAAATGTGACTAAAAGTAATGACCACCACTACCAGACCTGACTCATACGAAGAGATAAACCATACTTTCACAGGGGATCTTTGTCTTCTTTCCCCATCTGCCAGAGGAACAAAGTGAAACAAAGAACTCCTGCTGACCTACATTGGACTACAATGACAGCAAGAAATAAACTTTATTGTGCTAAGCCATTGATATTTTCAGGTTGTTTGTTAGACCCTATGTAGTGTATCATGTTAAATACACTTTCTTAAACTTTTATATTTTATCTTTTTTAAAACTGTATTTTGATATCACATACTTGCTTTTGTCACTGAACGTGATATAAATTCTTTCAAGTCTATTAGAAGTTACTCATTCTTATTAATAAGGGTGTAATAATCCTATAAGTATATGTGTGGATATATATGCATAAGTGTGTGTATGTGTACACACTGAAATATATATATTTCAGTATAGCATTTTGATCTGTGGTTGGGAATCCATGTATGCGGAGGGTTGACTTAAGTAATACACAGATTTTTTACTGCATGGCAGGTTGGAGCCCCTAAACCCCATGTTGTTAAAGGGTAACTGTATTAAACATATACTATATATTATGATATGCAGTATTATATTCAATATATATTATTAAATAATTACCATAGGCGAGCATTTCTTTGTTTTCTAATTTTTACTTCTCTAAAGGATGTTTCCATAAATATCTTTACATATTCCCATGTGTGTTATTGACACAGTTATTCTTTTGATCATTGAAAATACTGGCTTCTCTTGATTTCTCTCTTCAACTTAACACCATTTCCAGTCCCATTTGAAGCAACTTCCATCAATTCAATGTTCCCTGTCATCACTTCCATCTGTCAAATCACACCTGTGATCACAGCCCTGGTTTAGACATCTACTACCCCTCACTCAGATGACAATGGGAGTCTGACTCGTCTTTTAAAATATTAGTTTTGACAGCTGGATTGAATAAGTTTTGTGACCAATCTCCTATTAAACACTGTGACTTTCCTAGAGGGAGTAAAATGATGAGCTTTTCTTAAATTTATTAGAGTTTGCTTTTCCACAGAATATCTTGCATGATTTGTGTGCTAAACACAATATGGAAAATGTTGTTCTATATGAGTCACCATAACCAGTTTAGTAGATTTTGTTCTCCCTTTTTACAACTAAATTTAGGTCACACAGACATTCTCCACTTTGCTCTTAATGATCATAATCCTACACATCAACTGAAAACTCTGAACTGGAAAACACAGTGAGTGATCCTAAGATAAAATATTTCAATTTCAGGCAACTAGAACAGAAGGGGCATGGAAAAGAGTGCATAATTATATACAATAGGCCCTAAATGATTACTTTTGTATGCTATATGGAATTATAATCCCTAAATAATTAGTAAAACTTACTGAGTATGACTATGTCTATATGATATCAAGCCATTCACTTTAAGGGTGAAAAATTCATTCAAGTTGACTGTACACATGACATACTGGAGAGAAATTACTTTTTAATGGTTCTAGTGAGCTATACAAAATTTATCCCTTTCTTTCAGAGAGAATTACCAAGCAAATCAGTATGCCAATCATTTGCTTATTTGTTCTCAAATCCATCATTGGTCCTTTCATTGGTCTCCTGTGGATCAAAAGGAACTACAGCTTAGGCATCCCTGCCAACAGGCATCTGGAACTTTTTGGCCTAGGGGAGGAACTGGTAGAAAACTAGAGAAGAAAGGTAGAGAGAAGCCAGGATTTCTTTATCTTGTCTATCTTGGGTACCACCTTTAATGGAAAGCTGTTCTTTCTGCATATACAATCAGCCCCTCCTTCTGTGCCCCAAGGTCCTTGGGCAGCCCTTGATTATGGTCTAACTCTTACTAAATGGTCATGCATTCTGCACTCCAGAAACATTGTCTTTCCAGACCCAGAGGCAGTCTTTTTTCTGCTGTTGCTAATCTCTGATTATATCATCATTTCGTATTTGATTTTTCCCCTTTCTACATCTAACCAATTTTTTACTAAATTCCCTTAGATCAAAATGCCTAAAGGAGTTGTTTTTTTCTGACTGAACGATGACTGATACGAAAAATTGAGCTATTTTAGGATATTAGTGGAGAGTCAATGACATATACCATAAAGTTTTATCAGTGCCATTACACAATGCAGTTAAGGCTATCAATGGTTCAAAAATACCTAAAAATAAAGTAAAAGATAATACATTTTAGAGCAAGAAAGGAAGAATCAGTAAAGCATGTCACTGACTCAAGATGGTCATAGTTTACATTTTGGTATTTACCATCATTACTAATCTAGGAAAAGAAAGTTGTCACAATATCAAAATAATATGATGTGATACAATAGAATATGAGTAATAAATAATATAATACAAAAATCACATATTGAGTAGCATGGTTAAAAACCCAAATGAAAGAAAGCTAGACTGCCTTTGTAGTCTAGAGTTAGATTGCTCAAAATAGAACCCCAACTCATTGACTTACTAGCTGTGGAATTTTGGGCATGGATCCTAACTCTCTGAAGATGTATTTTCCTTAGCCATAAGATACAACTACTGTGTAACTCAGAGGTTTGTGAGAAATACATGAATTAATGCATATAGATTTCTTTGAACATCATTAGAATGCAGTAAACCCCAACTGTCAGGTTTCATCATTATAATTACTACTGCTACTTCTTCTTCTATTTATTATTATTATTATTATTATTATTATTATTATTATTAAATTCTAGGTTACAGAGACAATAAAAAACTAGAATTCAAATTCGTAAGGGTGAATCAGAGACCTTGAAAATATCTCACTCTATTTTTTTTATTGTTGTTCAAGTAAAATTGTCTCCATTTTCCCTTCACCACAGATCCCACCTCACCCATCTCCACCTCCCACCCTTAATCCTATCCTCCTTTGGTTTTGTCGATGTGTCTCTTATATATGTTCCTTGATGACCCTTTCCCTTCCCCCCATTACCCACTTCCCTTTGTCCCTGTGGTTAATATCAGGTTGTTCTTAATTTCAATATCTCTGGTTATATTTTGCTTCCTTGTTTGTTTTGTTGATTAGGTTCCGCTTACAGGTGAGATCATGTGGTATTTGTATTTCACCACCCAACTTACTTCACTTAGCATAATATTCTGCAATTCCATCCATGCTGTCACAAAGGGTAGGGGCTCCTTCTTTCTTGCTGCTGCATAGAATTCCATTGTGTAAATGTACCATAGTTTTTTGGTCCACTCATTTACTGGTGGGCACTTAGGTTGCTTCCAACACTTGGCTATTGTAAATTGTACTGCTATGAACATTAGGGTGCATAGGTTCTTTTCAATTGGTGTTTCAGGATTCTTAGGGTATAATTCCAGCAGAGGAATTGCTGGGTCTAAAGGCAGTTCCATTTTTAGTTTTATGAGGAAATTCCATACTCTTTTCCATAGTGGCTGCACCAGTCTGCATTCCCACCACCAGTGTACTAGGGTTCCCTTTTCACCAATCCTCTCCAACACTTGTTTGTTGATTTGCTTATGATGGCCATTCTGACTGGTGTGAAGTGGTATCTCATTGTGGTTTGAATTTACAGCTCTCTGATGACTAGTGGTGACGCTGATCATTTTTAAATATGTCTTGGGCCCTCTGTATGTCCTCCTTGAAGAAGTGTCTATTCAGGTTCTTTGCCCATTTTTTAATTGGGTTGTCTTCCTGGAGCGAATTCATGTAGATTCTTTACCTATTTTGGAGATTAAACCCTTGCCTGAGGTGTCATTTGCAAATATATTTTCCCATATGATTAGTTCCCTTTTCAGTTTGCTGATGATTTTTATAGCTGTGCAGAAGCTTTTCATTTTGATGAAGTCCCATTTGTTTGTTCTTTCCTTTATGTCGCTTGCT
>PVIA01009902.1:0-56543 GCA_004024845.1 Tonatia bakeri | reverse complement strand
CTTTAACAGGAACCTAAACAACAAAACAAAGAAAGAAGCAGGGTATAGTCAAAGACACTGCATTAGAGGTCAGGTGGAGAGTGACCAGAGGAGAGAGAAGAGGGATTTCGGGGGAGAGGGGGAGGGGTTTATAGGATTAAAGTTAAAGGACACATGGATAAAAGATAGGGGGAGGGTGGTAACGGGAGGGAGGGAGGGAAGGGGGTGGGAGGGATAGATTGGGTGGGAGGTAGGGAGGGGTGGTGGGAGGACTTGAATGGGAGTAGGGGGGTGAAAACTGTACTTGAACATTCATTTAAATAAAAAAAAAGGTAAAAAAAAAATAAAGTCTCTATCTGATGAATTGCTTACCTCCATTTCATCTAGTTCTTCTGGAGAATTTTCTTGTTCTCTCTTTTAGGGTCTGTTTCTTTGCTTTCCTATTTTGGCTGCTTCTTTGTATTTGTTTCTACATATTAGGTATATCTGCAGGACTCTGATGCAGGCCTAATTCAAACCATATCTGTGATCTGCCCTAGGCCACCTGCTTGGAGCTATCAGTGATCCACAGCATGTGCTCCCTCTGCTGAGCCCGGATATGTGCAGAAAGAACCAGGCTGTGCACCAAGGTTGCTTTTTTACCAACACCAGGCTCCAAGGCAGTTCAGCTGAAGCCTCAGAGCTCCCAGCAATCCACCTCTGCCTGCAGGTTTTCTGTAAGGTTAAAGAGTCTTTAGCTGGAAGGTCTTTTACCTGTATTCCTCAGCAGCAGGGCTTAAGCTCCATGGGGCAGGGGAGGTGTAGGCAGAGTAATTCATGCAGGCATAGCTATTGCTTCCCCTCAGGCTGATGCCACTTAGAGGGGATTGCTCTGCCTGAGGGAGATGGCTTCTGCAATATGGGGAATGACTCAGCACAGGGATCCTGGTTGTTGACTCTTCAGCTCTCTGCCCAGAGTCACCAACCTCAGACTCTCCTCAATGTTTCTAGTTCAGTCTGCTATTCCTCTGCCAGAGCTCAGGGTAAGTGGCTGCAAATAGAATTTTGTGCATTGGCCCTTTAAAAGTCTCCCTGGGTCTTCAGCCTTCTCTCTCTGGCACACAGATACCCTGCTGCTTTTAACTGCTATGTGTTATTTGAGTTCCTTTCCCGGTTCTGGTGCTATAAGCTGGAGAGCTCAACATGGGATTTAGACCCCAAACTTCTCAGGGTAGCCCCCTGGCTGCAGAAATATCTCTCCAGGACTTCAGCTGCTTCCTGTGGGAGCCCAGCCAGCCCTCTCACAACTCTCCTGCATTTCCTACCAGTCTTGTTGTAGCGATGTGTCTTCTTCCATCTGTCCATGTTTATAAGGTTTCTCTCCAGCTAGTGTTCAGTAGGTTATTCAGAATGATTTCTATAATTTAGTTGTAATTCATGTTTGTTCCTAGGAGGAGGTTCATATAGCTTCCACTTCTTCCTTCACCATCTCAGGTCTGTGAAAAATATTGATTCCTTGTAACTATTGTATCTGAGACAAAATCAAGCTTCACTGAAATCACTATCTATAAAATAATACACTTAAAAATCCTATCAAATTTTATGAGGCCAAATGTACATTCAGAGAAAACTTAACTAGTCTTAAATGAATATATTATTAAACAGGAAAGAATGAAAATAACATTTATATCGAGTGTGGAAAAAAGAGTAATCTTCCTTACCCTCAAAAAACAGAGAAAATAAAAAGTGAGAAAATTGGATAAATGAATTAAAAACAAAAATTATTTGATAAAATATACCATTTTATTGATAGACAATTACAAGAGCTATTTCTTTCAGAGACAGCAATAAAATGGACAAACTTTTAGAAAGGCCAAAAAAGAAAAAAAGAAAGAAATATAATAGTTGAAAGTAAAGAAATGGTATAACTACAAATAGTATTATGCTTTAAAAACTATTAAAAATATTAAAATATCAATATAATGGATGAGCATTTTGTGGAATACTAATTTTAATAATCAACCCAAGTAGAGGTCAAAACCTTGATTATAATGAACAATTGTCACAGGACCTTGTGGAAATGACCTGCCAAGACAATTTTATAGTAAGTTATTTCAAACATCCAAATAACACATCATAAATAAAGAAAGCAAGCTTCCATAAATTATTTGATACAACTAGTATAAATCTGTTGCCAAAATTTGAAAACACAAAAAGAAGCAACTAACACCAATTGTATAAATTGTATGAAAATTCTGAATGACAAACAAGTTGAATCCAGTAACGTGTACAAAGAATAATATTTGCTGATGAAGTTAATGTTACAACATTAATTTGTAGATGGCTCAATATTAAGAAACTAATAATAATTCATAGCAACACATCAAAAGAGAAATATATTTCAACACATGCCTTTTTTTTGCAGGGAAAACTTAATAGACATTTGTATAGAAAACCCCTGGTAAAATAGAAATTGAAAGATAATTATCCTATCCAGAAACAATTAGTGTAGTACCTGGATGTATGTCTTTCAGGTCCCGTTTGATATTTTTTTCATCATTTTATAAAAAAAGGGATATCCCCGACTGGTGTGGTTCAGTGGATTGAGTGCTGGCCTGTGAACCAAAGGGTCGCTGGTTCGATTTCCAGTCAGGGTACATGTTGGGGTTATGGGCCAGGTCCCCAGTTAGGAGCATACAAGGGGCAACCACACATTGATGTTTCTCTCCCTCTCTTTCTGCCTCTCTTCCCCTCTCTCTAAAAATAAATAAATAAAATCTTTTAAACAAAGAAAAGAAAAGGGGTAGTACCATGTTTGCTCTCTAGTGACCTGTTATAACGTATTTAAGTGGTCATGAAGTATTTATTTATTTACAGATTTAGGTCAAACACTACCATTACTATCACTACTAGTAATAATAATAATAACAATAACACTTATACCAATGTCAATACTGTTAGCAATTGAATCCTAGGGTTGATGTGAAGATTGAATAAAATACAGATTGTAGAAATACATTAATCATTATTCCTGGTCTACATTAAGTGATTAGTGAATTCTATTTTAATTTTAATACAAACTTTTGTCTATCCAAGACCTATGTTTGCAACATTTTCCCTCATTTCTTCCACACCCCCTGCCAGATTCTACAGCCTTCACAATAAAATATAAAACACTGAGCATGTGTTGCAAGGAAATTCCTGATTTTCTGCCTGCCAAATATTTCTTCTTTCAAGGACACTTTCCCTGACTCCTCTAAAACTAAAGTATGGTGCCTTATTATGCGTTTCCATAGCATCCTTGATTTTCCAATCAGAATACTCACCACAGCTAATTCTTAATGCTTGTTTAGTTATCTTCTTTATTAGATTATAAGCTTTCTGATTATGCTCTTGTTCATTATATCGTCAATATCTAGTATTCGGAAAATACTTGGCACTTCCTCTTTTGGGCTTCTAAGCATGGACATGTCTTCTCTGCATTTATAATGGGCTCACTAACAGCTCCACCTATTTCCTAGGGTTGCTGAGAGGACCAGATGAAGCAATGCATGTGAAATAGGTAATATATATATAAAGTGCTGTCCAAATAAAAAGCATTTGAATATTTACATATAACCTTGCACAAGGTTAATAAATCTTAATAATTTAGAAAATTGTAATTGAATTTTAGATTTATTTTTATTGAATTTATGGGGTGACATTGGTTAATAAAATTACATAGGTTTCAGGTATACAATTCTACAATATATCACCTGCAATATTGTATTGTGTGTTTACCACCCTAAGTCAAGTACATTGACCATTTATATCACTGGGTTTTAATGGGCAAATGTTAATGCACATTCTCCACTAATATTTAGTAATTATATTTTTCAAAAGCTATCAGACATTTCTAGCAGTCAAGCTTTTTATAAGTGTAATTCATTACATGATAAATTCATGAAATTTCTTATCTCCTACAACAGCTGTTTATCTTACTCATCATCATAGGCATTCTCTGGGATTTTCACAGAATTAATTCTGAATAGTTAATGAATATAAAAGAGTTAGACAAGTACTGTAGCATGCTAATGATTTGTTTCAATACCAATTAGAAAAAATAGTTTCTTTGGCCTGCTAACTTGGAATATGTATTGTATTGTTAATTTTTAATTTATAAATGTCTCTAATTATTAAATGAATATATTGAAATAGAGAACAAATAATTTGTGCCGGTTATAGTTTATAGAAAAAACAGAAATGCTTTGATTTGACAGAATCATTAGCTGTATTGAGATAGCTCTTACCAATATATTTCATTTATAGAGCACTATTTACATAATGTTTTCATATTTCCTAAAAACGGTATGATATCTTAAGCACTAATGACTAGGAATTATATCAACTGCAAGTCTTAAATAATTTTGGACAGAATTAATATGAATTTAATACAAACAGAATTGATGGGGCAGGTAACATTCATTCATACTTTATCGGTCTCTCAACTGCATGTTGTCTTCATTACTGTGCTTTACTAAGGATCTTGCTCAATTTCATCTCTTCTATGAGTTATGGCGCTGGTTCAAAGTTTCAGTTGTAAATTAAAGGTGAAAGGTGATGTAGCACTAAATGAAAACTATTAAAATATGTAGACTGCTTCTGTGAATTTAGCTAAGAAAAACAACTTTTTCTTACATTGAAGGATGAGAAGAACAATTTAACAGTTTATTTAGCCTTGACTGTGTTAGGCCTTCATTTGTAAAGAGGGAAAAATCTTTTTGTTAGAAGGCAAAATTCCCTTAGTAAACAGCTGAAACATTGTTTATTTAGACTTGGTTAGAATTTTGTAGGTATTGCTATGATTTCATCATGAGAGATCGTTTCTGTCTGTAGTTATATAATCCTGTGTTTGAAAAACCAGAAATGAAAGTACAGGAAATGTCCTTTTCCATTGTTCATGTGCCCATGTTGTCTTTTTCTTAGGATGGCATTGATTCTACAATGACAAGAAAAATGTAAATTATGAATTTAGTGAGAAGCACTGGATTGTAAATCAGATAACTGAATTTGAGACTTAGTTGCCACTGATTAACTCTGTGACCTTAGGAAGATCTGTATTCTAAATGAGCCTTGAGTTTGTTTTTTAATCTGTAAAATGGTGATAATACTTACCTCCCAGGGCTGTTAAGACAATTAAATAAAATGATGGGTGTGTAAGTACCTTATAAACCATGAAAAACTATACAAATACAAATAATTATTTTATAGAAGAGTGGTAATTTTGTTTCACTGATGAATAAATTAAAATGGCATTTCAATTAATTCATGGATAAATAAACCTTACTTTGTATTTTGGCCTATTGATTTCTAAAGGCATTGAACTAATTTTAATGGACTAATTTTTTTTTAAAAAGTCCACTGTCTTAGGTAAAATGTGCTGTTTATGCACATGTACAAACAATGAGTTAATACTCAATGAATTACAGATAACTTCTATTTTATTATGCTTTAAAAAATCTTGTGATTTTTTAAATTTTATTTTTAATTATTGTTCAAGTACAATTTTCTATCTTTTACTCCCATCCTGGCCTAAATCTTGTGATTTTAAGTTTAGTTTTTTAAGTTTTATAATGCATTTCTATACTTTTGATTAATCTTGGGTAATTTATACAAGATTTCAGTGTATATTAGGAAGCATGTTAACACCAAAATTGTGTCTTTAGTGAATATAGATGTTTTCCTTTATACAATCTAATATACCGCTATCACCATAATCCTGCCCTCGAAGCTGTGGTGCCTGGTGTTACTGATTTGTCCCCTCAGAACCAAATCCATTGTTTTCATTACTGAAGCACTGAGTCATGAATCTAATTGTTATTAAAAAGTTAAAAAGTCACAGACCTGGCCCAAGCTTATTTACTTAACCATGGCTAGAATCAGGAATCTTCCTTTATCACAGACATATGTGGGAGGGCTGAGGCATCAGGACATGAGAGAAGAGGCTGCTAATGCTATCTCTACAGTCTGAATCATAGCTAGCTATCCCTACAGCTGTCCCTAACTTCAAGTGGCTGGATCTTGACCACTACAGAGCAGCTCAAGACCAGGAGGAGGTGGCTGATAAACCAGCTAAGAGTGGTTTTGCTTTGGTGGTCATTTTTTCAAGGCCAGGATGCAACTTACTGGCCCATTGAGGTTACTCCATGAGGAAAGTGGTGTCAATATATATGGGTTCTTCAATTTCATAATGTTAATGGGACAATCCATAAAATGACTCAGTAGGTTTTCCCCCCAAAGTCTACACCAGAGAAGTCTTCCATATCATTGCTAATCTCTTAAGACAAATAAAGACTTGTGGGCCTACATTCCCTTGATCTTTCTGCACTGTACATTGTTAAAGGCAAATATCATAATTGTTAAACACAAATGCATACTTTTATACAATAAAATATAATAGCAGTTTCCCAAAAGGGCAGGTTAGGTACTCAGTCATTTTGATCAAACCCACTGGCTGAAAACAACTCTGAATAAATCACCTTAAAAGCACTGAGGAGTTGTAATGATAGTGTAGCTATGCCAGGCCAACTTTGAGGGAAACTTGAGTCCAAAGAGCCTGGAGTATTATTTGAACGCAAAAGGTGCTTTTAGCTTGAAGACACTGGAACAGTAATGGTGACAGAAGTCAAGGTGGAGAGAACATTATCTAAAAACACATACAGGATACCTCTTCCAGCATTAAACTGAGTCCCAAAGGGCTACACTTTCAGGATTAGGATGAACCAGAAATAATTTGTCAGCTCCTGATCCTCTCCGACCCAATAAGCCCAGAAAGAAGGCTGCTCTGGACTTAAAAAGATCAGGGGAAGGAATAGGAAGGGGGATGAAATACTCCTTAGAAGATTTGGTCACAAACCTACCCTCATATAGAATGCACCACAGGAATATATAGCATAGACACGCAATGAATTTGGTTTGAAGTGGTCTCCAATTGATGCCATTGAAAGGCAACCAGAAGGAGTAAAGAACACTTATTACAAGCCTCAGGGAATATCCACAAATAATTTTTTAAGGGTAAAAACGAGTAAAACAGTTGAAAATAATCAAGCACATGGGGAATTTTTAAAAAAAAATCAGAAGTGGACAAGTTAAATCACATTAATTGGTATTTTGATGAATATTATGATAAAATGACATGAATCAATTATGGTGTCCTAACTCTTAATGCACAAATTGTGTAATGATATAAAGCCCATGATCACCATCTTTATATTTATCTACAAAAAGTCAACAACAAATGTTCTTTAACAATTATGTATCGCAGAAGTAGTTGCCTTGTTATATGCTTTTTAGAGGAGTGTTGAAGATTAGCTGCTATCACTCTGATACTAATTATACATAAAAATGTTCTGCTTTAATATAATGCTTGATGTTTCTAAAACAGACATCTATTCTTGGTATATAAACAGATATTTCCAATAATAGTTATACAGAATCTTTGTCTGAATTGTCTGTGTATTCCATAATATTTAGAAAAGGTTAAAAGATAAATGCATTTTTCATTTTTTCAACTCCAATGTAGCTAGAGCAGAAAATAAAACCAAACAATTCAAGTGACAGTAATGGAGCCCTCACTCAAATCCAAAATGGTTACTATAGTAACTTAAATTTGGAGCATTATAATAAAAGTAGAATGAAAAAAGAATTTCAAATGCTGTATTAATCTTTTGAAGTATGGAGAGGGAAGTTGCTGTTTGATATTTGAAAGAGAGTAGGTTGCTATTGAAGTTTCTAAGATGACTGATTTTGTCTTGTCTCCTTTTTTATATAAGTGTAGAAACCTGTGACTTCAAGAATTAATTACAAGGGAAGGGAACTGTTAGTTTTGCTTGTATCAATCTTTCTAAGACTGATGACAGTCCCT
Organism: Tonatia bakeri; assembly: GCA_004024845.1. Lineage (NCBI taxonomy): Eukaryota > Metazoa > Chordata > Mammalia > Chiroptera > Phyllostomidae > Tonatia > Tonatia bakeri. The sequence goes on along the minus strand of PVIA01009902.1, from coordinate 48,682 downwards.
TTATACAAGCAACTTGTAATTACCTAAGGGAATGGAGGGCAGATTGAGTGAAAAAGTACATTTACAAATGACCTCAAGGATTTAATTTTGACACTTCCTTCTACTTTCTCCATCACCTGTCTGGCCTTTAGCAGCCTGTTCAAGGCTACCAGGAATCTGCTGTGTGGCTGTCTCCTTCAACTTGTTAATATAGTCACTCTGGACTCAGCAGTGAGACTTAAGTACCATAGGGTGGGACAGAGTCCTTCCTGAGTCATATTGTTTCCCCTTAGGCTGCTGCTGCTTGGAAGGGAGTGGTCTGCCTGAGTAGGATGGCTGCAGCCTTATGAGGGATGACTCAACACCAGGATCCTGACAGCTATTATCTCAGTTCTCTCCCCAAAGCCTCTGTCCCCAGTCTCTCCTTAGGCATCTCTAATCCACTCTGTATCCTCCCACCATTGCCAGAGCCCAGGGTAAGTGTCTGCAAATGAAAATTTATGCATTGGCCCTTTAAATGACTCTTTGCATCTCCAGTTGTCTATACCTGGCAGAGAGTAACCCTGCCATTTTAGATGTTATATGTGTACTTTTCAGGCTCTGGTGCTCTAGGCTGGGGATCTCAGCTTGAGGTTTAGGCCCCACACTTCTCAGGGGCATCCAATCAGCTGCTTAGTTATCCCTCCAGCACTTCAGCTGCCATCTGTGGTGCCCAGCCAGCCCTCTGGAGTCTCCACCACACTCTCTACCAGTCAGTTTGTGCTGAAGCTAATTCTTCTTTCTGTCCATGGTTATAAGGCTTTTCTCTCACTGTCATTCAGTTTTTTTGTTCCAGATGATTTGTCCACAATTTACTTGTAATTCCAGATTTGTCCTGGGAAGAGGTTAGTGTAACTTCCACTTACTCTTATGCTATCTTGGATCTCTCCCAGTTCCAATGTCTTATTATTTAAATTATGAAAAAAAAAAGCTTGTGAATACTAACTGATAAATCTTCTCTTTTATATGTTTATCATATCTACTATATTCCACCTTTGCCCATGCCTTTAATTTATATGAGTAAGTGTGCTTGTTAATATAGTTAACATAAGAAGCAATAAAATAATGAATATGTCACTTGTGCATGCATAATTCTTATTCTGATGACATTTTTGAAACCCATGGCATAACAAGTACTCTTTTTTCATTTCCATAATGACAAAATAACAATAATAGTGCATGCCTGAAATATTAACTATGTTGTGATAATGAGAACTTTAATAACCTAAAAAACTCTGATAATTCTTGATTGTGTTTTCTAAGTAGTTCATTCACTTTTGTTGCTGAGATCATCCCTGAAATGCCTATGATATGACACCTATGTATAAAATTATCATTCTTGGGAACATCTCATAGAAAAACAAGTTTGTACAATTAGAAGGGTCCTTAGAGATTATTGTCTATTTTACTGAAGATGGATGCATCTTTTCAGCGTGTCAGAAATGTTCATATGACAAGAAGTACTTCCTATCATATATAAAATGTGAATTGAATTTGAAAACAGAGGTTCTCATTTTAATACTATCATATTAATACCCTATCCTGGAGCTTACCAGAAGGAAAGATGTTACATAGCTTATAAGATCAGTGATAGAATAATAAGTCCGTTTATTTCTGGTTTATTGCCAGTTTAAGTAACTAATCACCAAAGTAGTCTCCAATGACGATTACCTTCTGGTATTCAAACTCCCCTCTCAGATTGTACCAGAATTGCTCTGTGTGACCAATCCTATGTGGCAGAAGTGATAGTATGTAACTTTTAAGCTCAAGTAACAAAAGACTATGACTTTCGTCTTAGCCCTTTTTTCCTCAGAGCACTCACATTGGCAAAGGCAGGCCATTCAGTAAGCATTCTTATGGAGAGGTCCAAGTGGCAAGGAACTGAACCCTCCTACCAACAGCCATGTGAGTGAACCACCTTGTAAGAGAATCATGCAGTCCTAATCTTAAGTCTCCAGAACTACAGTCCTGGCTGACAACTTGACTGCAACCTAACAAGAGATCTTGAGCAACCACTCAGTTGAATTGCTTCCAAATTTTTGGCCATCAGAAATTGTGAGATAATAAATGTTCATTGCTTTACTTCCTAAGTTTTAGAGTAATTTGACACACAACAATATATAATTAATACAGACTATTCTACTTCAATATGAAAATATAGGTTAAAATATATTTTTCAGAGTGCTCCTTCATTGATCTTTCACTACCTAACTATACTTAGAATAAAATTAAGCTTATTCTCAGAAAGAAATGTCATTGTTTCTAACTAATTTTTCAAATAAAATGACTATGTAACCAACCCAGATTTATCAACAAATAAATAATGTGGAGGAAAAAAGGGGTAAGGGAACACTATTATTGATTAAAATGGATGAGACACAAAATACGAAATTTTAATGTTTATTGTTGGAAAATATGACACATTTCCCAAATTTCTCCTAATGAAAATATAACTTTAAGATGTTTCAAGGGTGAACAATTTTCCAGTGGTCATCCAAAGTCCAAGAAATTGTCTTTTATATCATAAACAATTCTATTCATTTATTTTGAAAAAAAGCATAATTACAAATAGTCAAAGATAAATAAAAGGATTAAGGTGAAATGGCATAAGAAGATCACAATTTGTTGTATCTCCCTTGCTCTAAACACATTGCAATTCTACTATATAGAGAGAGATAAAAATAAGAAGTCAACTAAGCTCAAAATCAACAAAAACATCTCTGTGGATCCAAAATTAAACAGAAATAAAAATTTTAGGGAGTCCTGGAACCGCTGGCCTGCTAGTTCTAAATCTTAGAAACAAAGTAGGAATGGCCAGGAGTTTGTCTCCAGTGGGGTAACATGGCCTAAAAGGGCTATTGAGATAAGAGTGGAAATGAGCAAAGTTAATTGCTTAAAACCAAGGCTTAGGATGGATTTATCATGCTCTAGTAATGAGGCTAAAAAAAAAAAAAGGAACAACTACCTGCAGATATAGCTAAAAGAAACTACAAGTCTAGTGAGGTGAGAGGTCAATATGGCCCTCTTTTTGTCCAGTAAGTTTAGAGACTGGTCTGACCAAGATTTTGAGCATGTTTAGAATAGTAAAAGAGAGAGAGAGAAAGGAAGAAAGAAAGAAAAATAAATAAATAAAGAACAAATCATATTTGTCAAAAAACAGGAAATTAGGGAATAAAAACAAGGAGAACTGAAATATGAATAAGCAAATGTATAAAAGAATCAAATGGAAATTACAAAAATAAAATGTCTAATCTCTAATAAAGATAAGTCAATAGATAGGCTGAATAGTAGAATAATTTAGTGAATTAGAAAGTGATGCTGGAAAATTCATCTGGTATAAAGCACAAAGACACAAAGAAAAGAAAAACATGGCCAAGATATGGAGAATAGATTGGGAGTTGGGACACCACAACATCCCTTTAATAGAAGTTACAGGAAAAAAAGAGAGAGAATTATGCAAAATCAATATTTGTAGCATTTATAACTGAAGTTTCTCCAAAATCTAGACATAAATATTTACATGGCAAGTACACTCTAAGTACTAAGTCAGACACATATAAATAAATCTACATCTAGGCAAATAGTAATTAAAAAGCATAACATCAAATATAAAAATAAAGTAATAACAGTTACCAGTAAAAACAATATACTACCTTAAATAGGAACAAAAATCAAGCTAATCAGCTCTGCTCCTGGCAATAATAAATTGATACCAGGAAACAAAGTAATATTTTAACTTATTAAGAGTAAAAGTGTTCTTCTCATTTAAACTACCATTCAAGAATGATAACCAAGGAAGAAAGGAGGGGAGGAAGGATGGATAGATGGAAGGAAGGAAGAGAGGGAGGGATGGAGGAAACAGAACCCAGAATAAAAGCATTGGATAGAAACACACAAGGTTGGATTTTTATCAGAACTTCGTCCAGCCTTGCAACTTCCCTTTGGTCGGATTCTTCAACTTTTATCACAGCAGGGCTCCTAAACACTAATCTTTGCTCCAATCCCTAATGAAGAAACCGAGACCTACTCTTGCCCCAAGCCAGAGAAGAAGTCACCTTCGCAGGACTTGCTAAAGGAAGAAAAAGAACAGCAAGAAGCAATTGAACATATTGATGAAGTACAAAATGAAATAGATAGACTTAATGAACAAGGCAATGAAGAGATTCTGAAAGTAGAACAAAAATAAAGCAAACTCCACCAACCATTTTTTTAGAAGAGGTCAGAATTGAATGCCAAATTCCCAAATTTGGGGGGTAACATTTATCAATCATCCACAAATGTCTGCACTGCCTGGGGAGGAGGATGAAGAAGTGCTACATTATTTAACAAGAGTGGGAGTGACAGAATTTTTGAAAATATTAAATCAGATGACAGAATAGATTTTTATTTTGATTTCACCTGAAAGTGAGTGGTGATCCATCTTCAAAGTCCACTGAAATCAAATGGAAATCTTGAAAGAATTTAATGAAACATTCAAGTTGAATGCAGAATAAAGCCAGCAGGAAGAGGCAGCATGAGGAATCACAGAACTTTTTTACCTGGTTTACTGACCATTCTGATGCAGGTGTAGATGAGTTAGGAGAAGTCATCAAAGATGACATTTGGCCAAACCCATCCCTGATATGGATGATGAAGAAGGGGAAGGAAAAGGAGGAGAAGGAGGAGGAGAAAAAGGCGGAGGAGAAGGAGAAGAAGGGATGGAAGATATTGATGAAGAAGGGGATGACAATGAAGGAAAAGATGAAGATGATGATGAGGGGAAGGAGAGGAAGATGAAGGAGACAATGACTAATGGAACACTGATGGATTCCAATCTTTTTAAATTTTCTCCAATCCCTGGGAGCAAGTTGCAGTCTTTGTTTCCCCTCTTGTGCTCAGTCTCCCTGTTTTTGAGGTCTCCTTTCTCTCCTTTACACCACGGTTCTCACCTGATTTGGAGGGGATGTACCTTGAGCAGAATACAGTAGCAAAAGAATCTCTGCTCCTTCCTGTTCCAAATTCATTTTTGTCCCTTCCTATGTTGAAAAAAACTTTATGGAATCAACAGCATGTGTTCTGTGGTAAAAAAGAAAACCCTTCCACTTCCTTAGCTCTGCTGGAAGCCAGAGGGTGCTAAGCCCCACGGTAGTAGTGCATAGTATTCTACCTTTTTTCTTCATTTCTCTGTATAATAGGCTGAGAGAATGCACTGTGTTTCTATGTGAATATGTACAGTTAGCATCTACCAGCATGTATCTGTCTACTTTCTCTTTAAAAAAAAAATAGGGAGGCAAGATGACAGAGGAGTGATTGGTAGCCACACTAACCTCATTCATTCAGATAAAAGAAAGATGGCTATTGCCGCCTGTCTCCCCTTTCATCTGCCTTTAACATGAATATGATGGCTGGATCTGTAGCAAATATCTTGCAACCATGTATTCGCTGCCTATGAAGGATGGCATATTTGAGAGAAATAAATCCTGGGATTCTCATGCCATTTCTGGGCAACAGTGTGATCCCTGGCCTGTGATTGTGACATGAGATTGCCTTTATGACTTAAGCCACTTTTATAACCAGATATTTTGATACTTGCAACCAAAGCATTCCTAGCTGATACAATTTTGAAGCGGTGTTCAAGAAAATAGATAATTGTCCAATAAAAAATTGTTTTTGACCTCACTAAGAGTGAAAAGTTACAACATTCATTGTTGGTGAGATTGTTTTTGAAAATGCGCATACACAATTGTTACTGATAAGAATGTGAATTTTTGCAACTTTTTAAAGAAGTAATCTAGCAATATCCATTTTAAATATATATGTACATGTATACATGTATATGTGACTGTATACATCATTTATCCAAGAGATTTCATCCTGGAGAATATAGCCTAAGGAATAAAAATTACCTGTATGTAACTGTTGCGAAAAATAATCCTCTATGGATCTCTCAAAATCCTGCACCTCTTGCTAGGAATGCTCAAAACATAAAGGCCTAATTGCTCTATACTTGGTTCCATTCTTCAGGTTATGGTTGCAGTAGGCAACCTCAAAGAATGATGTACTGACTGTCATCCTCCAGTAGAAAGAGCAGGCTTACTTTTATCCTTTGTTGCAGAATTGGTGAATTCTCTAAGCTCATTGCTCCTCAGGTATGACAAATCCACTGCATATAGAGCATTCATCAGGGCCCATAACCCATCTCCTTTTGGGACTTGGAGCAAAAGGAACTGATATAAATATGCTAGTGCTCATACCGTTTGCAGTGCTGTAAGTAATAAAGTCCTTGTCTTTGACTGGGGAGTATTGTGTCTTCTCCTAGCATTGATGAAATCACACTAGCCAAATTTGTTAAATTGTAAGTAGGGCAAAATCAATCTTAGACCATTATAAAAAAAAACATATGTAAATTATTGTTTTGCATTATTGACTTTAGTGGCAAACCAAAAAATTAAAGGAAATAATATGAATATTCATGGAAAGAGAAACAGTTAAATTAAATGGTGGATCAGCACAACACTATGAAATATTGTAAGACTATCAAAACATGTTTTATCTGTATGTATTTTCTTGGAGAGACATCTGTATATATACATTTGAATGAACATAGAGAAAGGTGTAGGAGGAGATTTAACATTGATTACCTCAGAGAATGGGTTGGAAAAAATTAGACAGATATCGATATAGATATACACTGCTATAATTTGTATTTTTAAGTAAGTGTCTACTGTTTCAGCAAACATATAATGAACCTCCTTGACTGGTATGGCTCAGCTGGTTTGGCATCATCCCAAAAAATGAAAGGTCACCAGTTCAATCCCCAGTCAGGGCACATGTATGGGTTGCAGGTTCAGTCCCCAGTTGGGCATATATAAGAAACAACCAATCTATGTTCCTCTCTCACATCAGTGTTTCCCTCCCTCTCCTACTCCTTCCTTTCCCTTCTCTATAAAAACAAAAATAAACAAAATCTCTAGAAATATATAATGTACCAGTAAAACTATGTTAGAACTAAAAAAAAAAATAATTCAGCAAGGTTACAGAATACAAGATCAACATACAAAAATCAATTATATTTTAATACACTTGCAATGAACAACCCAAAAATTATATTAGGAAAACAACTTCATTTATAATAGCATCAAAAAGAACAAAATACTTAAGAATACATTTAACCAAATAGGTGTAAAACAGGGGTGTCCAACCTGTGGTCTGCGGGTTGCATGCAGCCCAGGATGGAATACTGCCCAAAACAAAATCATAAATTTACTTAAAACATTATGATATTTTTATTACGTGTCACAATGTCACATAAAATGAATGTACATATGCTTTCACTATCTGTATGCATGCACGGCTTCAATTTTACTGCGGTGTGCAGTTTGCAGTGTGTTATCTTCAAAGCTCAGACAGTAGAATTGACACCATTACATGTTCTTGTGGTGACTTAGAAGGCAGCGATTATCAATATTTCAACCTACCATTGAAACTTTAGGCATTTAATGTTATTTAGAAGTCAGGTAAGCATTTTTATTTGATTATTAAAGATACTTTCACACCTTGGTGCCACCTGTGTAGAAGGGCCCAAATCTTGCTTTCTATTTTCCTGTCAATTAATTTTCATAATAAAAGTAAATAAAGTCCCTTACCTATCATTATTTTTTAACCCCAGCGTAGCTTCTACAACATCTCAAAAGAAAATAGAACCCCCATAAAGAAAAAGTATGGATGAAGGAAGATTATTCAGTGAAAAGTGGACAGATGACTACTTTTCTGTTAAGGCAAATAGTAAGGCACTCTGCTTAATTTGTAGGGAATTTTTGCAATTTTCAAAGACTACAGTTTAGACTCGGGAAGATGGCGGCTTTGTTGGAGGAATCGTGATCCCCTTCCCTGGTGCACAGGGGAGAATTTGGCCGATCTGAGGAGGAACAGAGCAGTAGACCACCGATATCGCAATGTTTATGAAAATAGGACTTCAAAAATTATAGCAGACATTGAATAAACGGATGGTAAGAGGACTGCTTCGGGATAATAAGGGCCCTGGGATAGGTGCAGAAACCAAGCCCGGGGCTCCTGGGTCTGTCTCAGGGCACGCGGGAGAGTGGAGTCACCACTCCCTCCCCAGACAACAAGGATTGAGAAGCAGCAGTGGAGGTCTTGTTGCTTGAAGGTGCAGAGTGGAGAGTGAGGAAGGAGAGACAGTCACGCAGGGGTTGTGGGCACCCGTGCACAGCCCGGGGAAGAGTGAGTACCCCAGTCTGCCAGACCAAGGGAGGCCTTGCGTGTGCCCACACCCCCAACCCGGTGAGTGTGTGGTTTTTGGGAAGACTGAGACCCCATGGCTGTGAACAAAGGAAGGGCTTCTGGAGCCTGCGGGGGTGATCTCGTGCGGGCGCACGCGCGGCCGGGATACCTGACTCTCAAATGGTGAACCCAGAAAAGACACAGCAGTTCACGAGTTCCTGGGGCCCGCAATACTGGCGAAGGGAAGTGCTTGACCCCTCCCAATCCCGGGAGTGTGCGTGTGAATGCGGAGGAGAGGCGGGTGCTTCCCCGAAGGTAGAGCCTGCAGTGGCGAAGTTGGGGGAGGGGCGCAACACCTTGCCATCTCCAGAACTTGCGCCCTGAACTCAAGGAAGCAGGTAGCTAGCCCTGGGGCAGTACCCTAGAGACTGACTGAGTTCTGACTGAGAAGGAAGCATTCTAATGGCCTCTCAGCCTGCTAAAGCAAGCAAAAGCAGAAAAACTGCTTTGGCCAGTTAGAAACCAACAAAAGGTTTTTTCTTCCCCCCTCTACCTTATCCCACTGTTGGTGTTTGTTTGATTTTATCTTGTTTTTGTTTATTAAGCAACTTTTTATTTTTTAACTCTTATTATTTTTATATCTCTCAATTCCTTATGTTTCTCTTCCATCCATCCTAGTGCTATTACTTCCACTCCAAATGTATCTCTCCTGCAATCCATCTTCTGGTTTTTTTTGTCTACAAAATTACTGCAAATTTATATTATCTTTTTCTCTCTTTTCTGACATTTTTTATTTCAATAGCATTTTGGTATTTTTTTTCTTTCTGTATAATCTTCTTTACTTGGCTGGTTATACTGTCATTTGATACATTCCCCCTGTTATCTCATTCACAGTGTGTTGATAATTTACTGTCCCTCACTTGGGTTCCATTAGTACACCACTCAAGATTCTATACTCCTTATTCTTGTTATCTAGATCTCATAGAATCTGCCACAAGATTGTTGCTTCAATATTACTGTAAACAAGACTTATTCCATACACTTGTAAATACAACTTAACACCCCTCACAGATCTCAGCTCACTTCGCAATTTCCTAAACTCTATTAATGTAGGGGTTATCTCTATTCTTTTACACACTACTCCTATTTACTATTCTTTATTCCCACCTTACCTCAGAATCTGACCTCCCACAGCCTCACAGCTTTCTAGATCCAACTAACAATCCTTTCCTCTCCACTAAGAGTCCTATCTTCTTTCCATACTTTCTAAAATGTGGATAGTGGGGTGGAAGATCATGGTTAACACTATACATAGCCAAAGGATCTCCCATCTCTTCTCTACTGGCTGCTACTGGAAATATCAAAGAATACTGGTATGCTGTCTTAACCCATTTTGCCTTACTCCTCCAACTGATCACAAAAAAGAGTAGTGGGAACCTGTGAACACCAGGATACCCAAAAGAGACTACACCACTGAATCTCACAGGTATTCTACCACAGAAGTTCACACCATAAACACAAGGAACCAGAACAGATCAAGTAAAGAAACAGAGGTTAACAAGAAGAGTTTCACGAACACTGAGAAAACAAAGAAACAAACCACAAAGGAAGAGAAAGGAGGAAGCCTCAGAAGGAATGCTAAATAAAATAGAGGCCACTCAACTATCAGATATTGAGTTCAAAACAATTATTATAAGGAAGCTCAATGACCTCACAATGAGCTTCCAGAAACTACAGGGAAGCTACAATGATCTCACTGCACACTACATCAATATGAAAAAGGAAATAGAAACTCTCAACAAAGGCCAAGAGGAAATGAAGAACACAATTTCTGAACTGAAGAACACAGTAGAAGGAATGAAAAGCAGGATTGATGAAGCAGAAGATCGGATCAGCGAATTGGAGGACAAAGTAGAAAAAAACACCCAGAAAGAGCAAGAAAAGGAAAAGAGGCTTGGAAAGAATGAAGAGGGATTAAGAGAAATGCAAGACAATATGAAAAATAATAATATCCATATAATAAGGATACCAGAAGGAGAAGAAGATGAGCAAGGGATAGAAAACCTACTTGAAAAAGTAATGATGGAAAACTTCCCTAATTTGATGAGAGAAAAAGTCACACAAATCCAGGAAACAGAGAGTTCCAATCAAGAGGAGCCCAAAGAGGCCCACTTCAAGACACATCATAATTAAAATGGCAAAATATCAAGACAAAGAGAGAATCTTAAAGGCACCAAGGAAGAAACAGGAAGTAACATACAAGGGAGCCCCAATAAGGCTAACAGCTGATTTCTCAATGGAAACACTTCAAGCCAGAAGAGAATGGCAAGAAATATTCCAAGTAATGAGAACCAGAGGTCTCCAACCAACGCCACTTTACCCAGCAAGTCTCTCAATCAAGATAGAAGGCCAAATAAGAAGCTTCCCAGACAAAAGAAGTCTAAAAGAATACACCTCCACTAAACCAGCTCTGCAAGAGATGCTAAAGGTTCTGATTAAGGAAAGGAAGGAAAAGAGAGAGAGAGGAACACAAGTACATAAATGGCAATGCATAAGTACCTATCAGTAATAACCTTAAATGTAAATGGATTAAATGCTCCAATCAAAAGACATCGAATAGCTGAATGGATAAGAAAACATGACCCACACATATGCTGCCAACAAGAGACCCACCACAGGATAAAAGACCTGCACAAGCTGAAAGTGAAGGGCTAGAAACAAATTTTCCAAGCAAATGGAGAGGGGAAAAAAGCCTGGGAAGCAATACTCATTTCAGACAAAATAGACTTCCAAAAAGAAGGCCATAAAGAGAGACCCAGAAGGTCACCTCATAATACTCAAGGGAAGAATCCACCAAGAGACATAAATATTGTAAATATATATGCACCCAACATAAGTGCACCCAAATACATAAAGAATATCCTAGAGGACTTCAAGAAAGATATTGACAGCAACACAATTATAGTGGGGGATTTTAACACCCCACTGTCAAAAATGGACAGATCTTCCAAACAAAATATCAGTGAAGATATCATGGCATTGAATAATACCCTAGATTAAGTGGACTTAACTGATTTTTACAGGGCCCTCCATCCCAAAGAAGCTAAATATACATTCTTTTCAAATGTACACAGAACATTTTCAAAGATAGACCAAATGATAGGACACAAAACAAGTCTTAACAATGTCAAGAAAATCGAAATCATACCAAGCATTTTCTTGGATCACAAGGGACTGAAACTAGAAACCAACCCCAAGGAAAAAAAACCCCAAAACTCAAAATCATGGAGATTAAACAGCATGCTACTAAACAATGAATGGGTCAAGAATGAAATTAGGGAAGAAATCAAAAAATTTCTGGAAACAAATGAAAATGAACTCACAACAATCCCAAACTTATGGGACACAGTGAAGGCATTCTTGATAGGGAAGTTCATAGCAATACAAGCATACCTAAAAAAAAGATAGAAATATTTCAAACAAACAACCTAATACTACGTCTACAAGAACTAGAGGAACAACAACAAAGACAGCCCAGAGCAAGTAGAAGGAAGGAAATAATCAAGATCAGAGCAAAATTAAATGACATAGAGACTAAAACCACAATTCTAAGGATCAATGAATCCAGGAGCTGGTTCTTTGAAAAGATAAACAAAATTGACAAGCCTTTAAGCAGACTCATCAAGAAAAAAAGAGAGAAGACCCAAATAAACACAATCAGAAATGAAAGAGGAGAGATTACAACCAATACCACAGAAATACAAAGAATTGTAAGAAATTACTACGAAGAACTGTATGCCAAGAAATTTGGAAACCTAGATGAAGTGGACAAATTTCTAGAAAAATATAATCTTCCAAAACTCAGTAAAAAAGGGGCAGAAAATCTGAACAAACCAATAACAGCAAAAGAAATTGAAGATGTAATTAAAAAACTCCCAACACACAAAAGCCCTGGACCAGATCATTTCACAGGAGAATTTTACAAAGCATTTATGGAAGAGCTAACCCCTATCCTTCACTGACTATTCCAAAATATCCGAAAAGATGGAGCACTCTCAAACTCTTTTTATGAGGCGAACATCATCCTAATTCCAAAACTAGATAAAGACACAACGAAGAAAGAAAACTTTAGGCCAATATCTCTGATGAACATTGACGCTAAAATCCTGAACAAAATACTGGCAAACCGCATTCAACAATACATTAAAAAGATCATCCACCTTGACCAAGTGGGTTTCATCCCAGCGATGCAAGGATGGTTCAATATTTGCAAATCAGTAAATGTAATACATCACATAAACAAAAGAAAAAACAAAAATCACGTGATCATATCAATCGATGCTGAAAAGGCATTTGATAAGGTACAATACCAATTTATGATAAAAACACTCAGCAAAGTGGGAGTAGAGGGAACATTCTTCACTGTAATAAAGGCCATATATGAGATACCTACAGCCAGCATCATACTCAATGGGCAAAAACTAAAATCTTTTCCACTAAGAACAGAAACAAGACAAGGTTGTCCACTTTAACCACTTTTATTCAATATGGTATTGGAAGTTTTAACGACAGCAATGAGACAAGAAAAGGAAATAAAAGGCATCCAAATCTGAAAGGAGGAAACAAAACCGTCATTGTTTTCAGATGACATGCTAGTGTACGTAGAAAATCCTATAGACTCTACCAAAAAACTGCTTGACCTAATAAAGGAATTTGGCAAAACATCGAGATACAAAGTCAATATCCAGAAATCAAAGGCATTTCTCTACACCACCAATGAAACAACAGAAGCAGAAATCAAGGAAAAATCCCATTTGAAATAGCAAAAAGAAAAATAAAATACCTAGGAATAAACCTAACCAAAGAGGTAAAAGACCTATATTCAGAAAACTATATACCACTGAGGAAAGAAATCAAGGAAGACACAAACAAATGGAAACATATACCATGTCCATGGATTGGAAGCATTAATATCATTAAAATGTCCATACTATCCAAAGCAATTTACACATTCAATGCGATTCTTATTAAAGTACCAATGGTTTATTTCACAGACATAGAACAAACAGTTCAAAAATTTATATGGAACCATAAACGACCCTGAATAGCTGCCACAAGTTTGAGAAAGAAGAATAAAGTAGGAGGGATCACAATACCTGACACTAAACTATAGTACAAGGCCCCTGTAATCAAAATAGCTTGGTACTGGCATAAAAACAGGCACATGGACCAATGGAAAAGAACAGAGAGCCCAGAAATAAACCCAACTCCCTACAGTCAATTGATATTTGACAAAAGAGGCAGCAACATAAAATGGAGTAAAAATAGCCTCTTCAACAAATGGTGCTGGGAGAACTGGACAGCAACATGCAAAAAAATGAAACTAGAACACCAACTTACACCTTATACAAAAATAAATTCAAGATGGATAAAAGACTTAAATATAAACCAGTACGCCATTAAAGTACTGGAGGAGAACATAGGTAGGAAAATCTCAGATATATCACGCAAAACTTTTTTACTGTCATGTCCCCTGGAGCAAGAGACATAAAGGAAAGAATAAACAAATGGGACCTCATCAAAATAAAAAGCTTCTTCACAGCTAAAGAAAACAGTATCAAAATAAAAAGAGAATCAACTGTATGAGAAAACATATTTGCCAATGATACCTCAGACAAGGGTTTAATCTCCAAAATATCTAAAGAACTTACACAACTCCACTCTAAAAAGACAAGCAACCCAATTAAAAAATGGGCAAAGGACTTGAACAGACACTTCTCCAAGGAGGACATACAGAAGATCCAAAATCACATGAAACAATGTTCAGTATCACTAGCTATCAGAGAGATGCAAATTAAAATCACAATGAGATACCACTTCACACCAGTCAGAATGGCCATCATAAGCAAAGCAACAAACAAGTGTTGGAGAGGTTGTGGAGAAAAGGGGACCCTAGTGCACTGTTGGTGGAACTGCAGACTGGTACAACCACTGTGGAAAACAATGTGGAACTTGCTCAGAAAACTAAAAATGGATCTGCCTTTTGATGCAGCAATTCCACTGCTGGGTATATCCTAAGAATCCTAAAACACCAATCCAAAAGAACCTTTGCACCCCAATGTTCATAGCAGCACAATTTACAATAGCTGAGTGCTGGAAGCAACCTAGATGCCCATCAGTAAATGAATGGATCAAAAAACTATGGTCCATTTACACAATGGAATTCTATGAAACAGAAAGAAAAAAGGAGCTCCTACCCTTTGCAACATCATGGATGCAACTGAAAAGCATTATGCTAAGTGAAATAAGCCAGGCAGTGAAAGATAAATACCATATGATCTCACCTTTAACAAAGAACTAAACAACAAAACAAAGAAACAAACAGGGTATAGTCAAGGATACTGAAATAGAGGACAGGGAGAAAGTGACCAGAGGAGAGAGAAGAGGGAATTTCAGGGGAAAGGGGGAAGGGTTTACAGGAACAAAGTTAAAAGACACATGGACAAAAACTAGGGGGAGGGTGGTAATGGGAGGGAAGTTGGGAGGGAGGGGTGGGTGGGCTGGACTGGGAGTAAAGGGGAGAAAACTGTACTTGAACAATGATTAAAATTTTAAAAAAGTGAGGAAAATAATGACAAAAGAAAAAAACTACAGTTTAAAAACGTCTTATATCAAAAAACATGCTGCCAAATTCAATGCATTTGAAGGATTGGGTTGTAAGAACAAAATAGTGGAACTGAAAAAAAGTCTGTCTTCTCAACAAAAAAAATTTCAGAAGGTTATAAGTTGAGTGGATTCCATTGTAAAAGCTAGTTAAGTGGTATCATATTTAATAGCAAAAAATCAAAACCATTTACTGATGAATTTATTAAGAAATGTATGGAAATAGTGGCAGATATACTTTGCCCTGTAAAAAGGGGGGATTATTTTAAAATCAGTTTGTCTCACCAGAGACAAACTGAAGAAATGGGAAAATCTATCAAAAGATCTTTGGAGAGTAAAGCTGCTAATTTTAAATTTCATGCTTTGGTGATTGATGATAGCACTGATGCTACAGATATGGCTCAACTTGCCATTTTTATTACAGATATTGATGATAAATATAATGTCACTGAAGAAATGGCTTCTTTAGTGCCATTAAAAGACACAACTAAATCAAGACATTTACACGAAGCAGTAAAAAATATGTTAAAGCAATTGTCTTTGTCCATTATCGACATAACTGGAGAGTTACTGATGGTACCCTGGTGATGGCAAGTAAAAGAGAGGCACTTGTGAAACTAATAGAAGATGATGCAATTGCTGCCCCAAACTCACATTTGATGAAGTATCGTAGCATAGTACATCAAGGAAATTTATGCACAAAAGCTTTAAAAATGCATAATGTCATGAAAATCATCGTCAAGACTATGAAAGAGCCAGAGGATTGAATAATCACCAATTCCAGGAATTCCTTAAATGTATTGATGCTGATTATGGCAATATCATTTACTTTTCAGAAGTAATATGGCTAAGTCAAGGCCAAATGTTGGAAAGATTTTATGATTTTCGACATGTTATCAAGTTGTTTATGGTGTCAAAAAAAAAAAAAACACCCAAATTTGTTCTGGAATTTGCTGATGAAAACTGGCTTACAGATTTGGCATTTTGAGTGAACTTAACCACTCATTCAAATGTGCATCTTGAGTTAAATGTGCATCTTCAAGGTGAAAACCAACTTATCAGTACCATGTTTCAAACCATAACAGCATTCCAAAAGAAACTGAAATATGGCAAGCTCAAATTAAGGCAAACAATTTTATGCATTTAGTCTCATTGGCTAAACACAGTCCTGTGAACAGCAAAAAATATGTAGCCTTTGATTTGACACAAGAATTTGAAAACATATTTCAAGATTTCTGGAAAATAATCAAATTTTTCTATATTTGTGACTCCCTTTTCAGTCCACATACATATCCTACCTGCCAATTTTCAAATGGAATGCATAGAGCTGCAATCTGACATTCAACTGAAAGAAGAATTTGATTGTGTTCTTTTACTGGATTTCTATAAGTCCTATCTTCCCAGGGACAAATATCCCTTGCTTCACAATCACCTTATTCATGTCATCGCTATTTGACAGCACCTACATTTGTGAACAACTATTTTCAAGAATGAAACACATTAAGAGTAAAATTAGAACCAAAATGACTGATACGCACCTTGAGAACTCACTGAGAATTGCAACTACTTCTATGAAACCAGATATGGAAGCACCAGTTTCTCAAATACAATGTCAAACATCCCACTAGTTCTTTTTCCCTGTTTTCTTTTACTCTTATAATAAAAATATTTTTAAAATCAATGACATTTTATTACTTTGACATGTACATTTTCCACGTTAGTGATCACAAACTTCTCACCTGCTCGATAACTTAAAAAGATTATTGAAAGAACCACTGCATGATTAGGGTTATTACATGAGGACTCTTTTGCTTATCTGTGGTGGCAGATAACATGAAAATTATGCATGGACCTTTTATTTTGCTCATCAGTTTTCATTAGTGTTTGTGTATTTAATGTGTGGCCCAAGACAACTCTTCTTATTCCACTGTGGTCCGGAGACACCAAAAGTTTGGACACTCCTGGTGCAAGACATAAACTAAAACTGCAAAACACTGTTGGAAAAAAATGAGATATCTAAATAAATGGAAAGGTATTACATACTTATAGACCATTAGACATAGTATTATTAAGATCACAATTCTTCACCAAATAATCTACAGATTCAATGTAATCACTATCAGAATTCCAGATGGATTCTTGGTAGAAATTGATAGGCTGATTCCAAAATTCACATAGAAACTCAAGGGGCCATTAGTAGTCAAAACAATCTTGTAAAAAGAAGAACAAAGTTGGAAGACACACTTCTCAATTTCAAAATGTAATACAAAGCAACAGTAATCAAGACAATGTGATACTGGTGTAAGGATAGACATATATAGTTCAATGCAATAGAATTGAGAGTTCAATGAAAACCCCATTATATCTATAATTAATTAATTTTCAATAAGGTTGCCAAGTCCATTCAATAGGAAAAGATAAATCTCTTCAACAAATGGCATTGGGATAACTCTATATCCATGTGCACAAGAATGAAGTTGGATGTCTATGACATACCATACACAAAATGATTTCAAAGTGAACCAATGATCTAAACATAAGATATATAACCTTAAAATTCTTAGAAGAAAACATAGGGGTAAATCTTGATAACCTTATATTTAGCAATGAATTCTTGGAGATAATATCAAAGTAAAAAATAGACAACCCTATTGCTCAGTTGGTAACTCAGTTGGTTGGAGTGTCATCCCAATATGCCAAAGTTGTGTTCAATCCCTTGCCAGGGCCCACGTAAGAATCAACCAATGAATGCATGGATGGGTGGAATGGTGCATCAATGTTTCTCTCTTTCTCTGCTTTCCTCTCTCTAAAATCAATCAATAAAAAATTAAATAGAAAAATTGTACTTCATTAAAATAAAAAACTTTTGTGCTTCAAAGTATACTATCAAGGAAGTGAAAAGACAAACTATAGAGTGGAAGAAAATATTTATAGATCATATTTACAACAAGAAACTTGTATCTAAAACATGTAAGTAACTTTTACAACTCTAATAAAAACACAAATAATCCAAATAAAAAAAAATGGTCAAAAGATCTGAATAGAAATTTCTCAAAAGAAGATACACAAATGGTTAATAAGCACATGACAATATGCTTGGCATCATTAGTCATCAGTGGAATTGAAATCAAAACCCCAATGAGAAAACTTTTATACCTACTAAGATGACTATAATAAAAAATCAAATAATAATCTGTTGGAAGGATGTTGAGAAAATAGAACCATCATTTGTTGCTGGTATATATGTAAACTACTGCTTCCACTTTGAAAAACAATCTGGCAGCTACTCAAAAATGTAAACATAGAGTTATTATTTGACTTAGCAAGTCTACTGCTAGGAATATACACAAAGAAAGGCAGACAAAAACTTGTAAAATAGTTTGTAGCATCATTATCCACAATAGCCAGAAGATGGAAAAAACTAAAATGTTCATCAACTGATGAATGGATAAACAGAGTGTGACATACCCTTATGATAGAATATTATTTAATCATAAAATGAATGAAGTGTTGATTTATGCAGCAACATGGATGAATCTTGAACATATTATGCTGATTGAAAAAGGCAGACACAAAATGTCATATTTTATGATTCTCTTTATATGAAATCACCAGAATAGGAAAATTTATGGAGACAGAGAAAATATTACTGGTTTCCTAGGGCTGGAAGGGATAGGAAGGACTGATGGGAGGTGATAGCTAAAGGGTAGGATTTCTTTTGGAGGTGGTGTAAATGGTCTGAAATTGATTGTAGTGATGGAGGCAGAACTCTGTAAATGTTTTTTATACTCTAAAACATTAAATTTTACACTTTAGGTGAATTGTATGATATCTGAATTATATGTCAATAAAGCTGTCACCAAAAATGAGTATAATGAAGGAAAAATATTTGTCTCCTCACATCATCTCCACTTTTTTTCATACTCTGATAAAGATACAAAAGTGCTTCCTCTTTAGAAGCAAATAATAATAACAGAAATAAAGAAAAAAGAAAGAGTAAAAGTCATCTCTGCCAACTTCATACAGATATCTAAGACAGCAAAAATCCAAACACCACTGTTTTCAGTTTTTTATGTGATAGTGAATACCTGGCCATACTATACATCAGATTTCATTGCCTTGTAATTTTTTAAAAAATATATCTTATTGATTATGCTATTACAGTTGTCCCATTACCCCCTTTTATTCCCCTCCACCGTGCACATCCCCTCCCACCCACATTCCCCCCCTTTAGTTCATGTCCATGTGTCATAGTGCTTTAGCTTCTACATTTCCCATAATATTCTTGCCCTCCCCCTGTCTGTTTACTACCTACCATCTATGCTTCTTATTCTCTGTACTTTTCCCCCTCTCACCTCCTCCTACTCCCATGTTGTTAACCCTCCATGTGATCTCCCTTTCTGTGGTTCTGTTCCTCTTCTAGTTGTTTGCTTAGTTTGTTTTAGGTGTGATTGCTAATAATTATGAATTTGCTGTCATTTTTACTGTACATGTTTTTTATCTTCTTTTTCTTAGATAAATCCCTTTAACATTTCATGTAATAAGGGCTTTGTGATGATGAACTCCTTTAACTTGACCTTATCTGAGAATCACTTTATCTGCCCTTCCATTCTAAATGAAAGCTTTGCTGGATAGAGCAATCTTGGATGTAGGTCCTTGCCTTTCATGACTTGGAATACTTCTTTCCAGACCCTTCTTGCCTGTAAGGTCTCTTTTGAGAAATCAGCTGACAGTCTGATGGGAACTCCTTTGTAGGTTACTGTCCCCTTCTCTCTTGCTGCTTCTAGGATTCTCTCCTTCATTTTTACCTTGGCTAATGTAATTATGATGTGCCTTGGTGTGTTCCTGCTTGGGTCCAACTTCTTTGGGACTCTCTGAGCTTCGTGGACTTCCTGGAAGTCTATCTCCTTTCCCACATTGGGGAAGTTCTCCTTCATTATTTGTTCAAATAACTTTTCCATTTGTTGCTCTTCCTCTTCCCCTTCTGGAACCCCTATTATTCGGGTGTTGGAACATTTAAAGGTGTCCTGGAGGTTCCTAAGCCTCTCCTCATTTTTTTGAATTCTTGTTTCTTCATTCTTTTCTGTTTGGTTGTTTCTTTCTTCCTTCTGGTCCACTCCATTGATTTGAGTCCCAGTTTTCTTCCCATCACTATTGGTTCCCTGTTCATTTTCCTTCATTTCACTTAGCGTAGCCTTCATGTCTTCATCTAATTTGCGACCAAATTCAACCAATTCTGTGAGCATCCTGATCAACAGTGCTTTGAACTGTGCATCTGATAAATTGGCTATCTCTTGGTCACTTAGTTGTATTTGCTG
The DNA here is from genome assembly GCA_004024845.1 of Tonatia bakeri. Lineage (NCBI taxonomy): Eukaryota > Metazoa > Chordata > Mammalia > Chiroptera > Phyllostomidae > Tonatia > Tonatia bakeri. The sequence goes on along the minus strand of PVIA01009902.1, from coordinate 28,460 downwards.
CAGAGCACTGATCTCTTCTTCCATTTGGTTATGCACAATCCCCGACTGGCAGTGACCGTGGAACACTGCGGATGGCTCGTCGACACACGAGAAATGAACATATACAGAAACAGGCAATTTTCTGTGGGGAAGTAGGGATGGAGGGGCCACTCTCCAAGTGGAGAGCACCTTGGCCACCCTCTCTGGTGGAGGACGTGCATTCTCCTGTCCCAGCAGGCCTTTTATTGGGTTCCTTTGTACAAGAATTCAGGTAAAGCTCATTACTCATTGCAGGTAAATAAGGATCAAATAACAAGGAACTCTGAGAGCCTACTTTGAGTCAGGGTCAAAGAGCTGTAAAACTTTGAGGAACAAACTTACTTCCTCCTTGGACCCTTCTCATGCAACTGAGAGCATACTAAACAAAGCAGGTTTCACAGGCTTTTGCATATTCTTTCTTAGGCCTGATCACCTGGGGAACCTGCCCTTTCCAGTACAGGGCTGCAGCACCCTGTCATTGTTTCAGGCTTAGGTGGAGCAAGGGGAACTAAGGAAACCAAGAGATAAGGAGATTTTCTCGTGGATGGGTGAGGGTCCATCACCCCCTTTTGCCGTAGCCCCCAAAGTCCTTTCTTGGGGGCCTCCCACATGATCGTGCCTGTCTTAGGTCGTTCCCCCCTTGGGGAATCTTACCCGTCATTGGCTAACCAACCAAGCATTGGGGTTCAGGCAGGGTGAAGTAAAAAGAGAGCAGAAGCGGCATTCCTGCCAGGGAGATAGCTTTTGTCTCCTTGGCGGCTTGCGGTTCCAAGGTCATTCCCTCAGCCTTAGCCTAGGCGGGGGTTACAGCTTCTGATACCAGGCAGGGCAGTTCCCAACACATTTGGTTCACAGACCAGTGCTCAGTCCACTGAGCCACATCATCCAAGGCTATTTTACTTTTTATTGTTACCACTTCTGCTGTAGCATAGCGCCCTCTCTTTGACTCTATCATTCCTTATTCCAATTGCTCATTTGTTTAGAAAGGGAAAGCATTCTTATGATTTGAACCTTTAAATTCTACCATTTCATAATATCTTTATTATATGAGTCAATAAATGCAAACGGGTTTGAAATTGGTTTTCTGTCCCTTGTAACAGAAATACTCCTCAGAAACTTGACATTAATATCTAGAAGAGTGGTATTGGAAAGTAACAGATCCCAAAAGTAGAACAGCTGATTGCAATTAGAATGTGGGACACTATGTTCTCTTGCCTCCAGCTGTGAAATTGGCAAGCCAGATTTTATAGTAGCTTATTAAACATCCTCTGTTGCATCTTAGAATTCAGACTTTGAACTGATCAAATTTTAGAAACTTGACATAATTACTTCAGGATATTGAATTTAATTGACTACTGCTTTTGACCTTGAATAACTGCCTATCTGAAGGATAAAAGCTGTGGTCCAAGGTGGTCTGTCTGAAAGCAGACAAGGAAGAAAATAGAGACACTTTCTGCTTATGACCAGCTATACAGAGTGGTTTACAGGCAGGTAATCATGAATCTTCTTAGGTTGGAAGAGCTGTATAATCTGCTCTAAGCTAAACAGTGTGAACAAACTTGGGAAAACAGAAGATATAGCAGGATGTAAGACTGGTGCTAATCCCCTAGTTCCCAACTAAAGACTTTATCCTATGCATGCCCTCTATGACAAAGGGCACAATTGCTTGCATTTTAAATAACATTCCATTAAGATTCTGCTTTGGCAAAGGGACAGATTAACTGTATCTCCATCACACCCTAACCTACTAGAGCAGTATCCCCTTATCCATGGGGTGTCTATGTTCCAAGACCCCAGCAGATACCTAGAATCACAGATAGTACCAAACCCTATATATACTATGTTTTTTTTCCTATACATACACGCCTATGATAAAGTTTAATTTATAAGTTAGCACATTAAGACATTAAGAAGAATAACTAGTAATAAAATAGGACAATTATAACAATACATTGTAATAACAGTTATGTGAATGTGGTCTCTCTGCCTGAAAATATCTTATTGTACTGTACTCACCTTTTCACTTAAAAGAAGTACTTTATGGCTTGTCTTTGGAATATCCAAATTGTCAGCATCATTACTCTTGTGCTGTGTGGCCTTTATCAAGTAAAATAAGGGTCAGTTGAACACAAGCACTGCGATACTGTGGGAGTTCATCTGATAACTGAGACTGATGCTAAGTGACTAATGGAAGGATAGGACATACAGTGTGAATTCACTGGGCAATGAGATGATTCATGTCTCAGGCAGCACAGAGCAGGAGAGTGCTAGATTTTACCACACTCATCCAAATGATGTGCAATCTAAAACTTATGAATTGTTTTTTCTGTGAACAATAACTAAGAATAAAATAGCACAAGTATAACAATATATTATAATGTTATTATAATACTATAATAATACCATATTATTTTATTTCTCTCTCTCTCCAGTAATTTTGTATTTTTCTGTCTAAAACTATTCCTGAATCTGTAGCCATGTCTTGCATTAAATTGCTTGGTGTCACTCGTTTCAGGGGTTCCCTTCCTGAAGTTTTCTTTAATGCTTTCTGGTGCAACACATTGCCATCAACCAGTACCTATTTTCTGTTCATGTTTTTCACCCCCAATTTAATGCCCCTTCCATCTTAACTAAGAACTTATTATTCATTGTATCTGTAACTTTTGCAGTTTAAGGTGGAACAGCAAAAGTAGCACAGTTTCTTTTTTGCTTCTTCATAATTAAAGATACACTGGACAAAGGGAAGATTCAAGTGCTGGGTGGGACTGGGCAAGAACATTGTGAGATGTCATGTCATCATGCTACTGAAAACTGCATGCAATTTAAAACTAATGAATTGTTCATTTCTGGAATTTTCCATTTAATATTTTGGGATATGCTTGACTGCAAGTAACTAAAACTGTGAAAATCAAAACCAAAGAGAAGGGAAGACTGCTGTGTAGTTAAAAAGACATTTAGCTTGAACTTCAACTAGAATCTGTTTGAAAATTTAAGCAACATTAACTTTGCTTTGCACAGAGTTTCAAGCAAAAAATGAATTATTCATAATGAGTTAATTATCACCTCAGTGCACCATCATTCCTACTTAAAAAATGATAACCAAAATATTAAATACCCAGAAATTCAATCATAAGTTGTATGTACTAGTTTTTGTTCAAGTACAGTTGTCTCCTAGTTTTGAAATTAAGTAACAATCTCTCAATCAATGCAAAATTACAAAATCTTCCAGATCAAAGATAACCATGACATCATAATACGGGTAGAAAAATATTTTCTCTCTAAAAAATAGACTAATGACCACCCCTAGTTGCTCAAGGACATTTTACTGTTTATTTTAATAAATTGCTTTGCATTCCTCTCTCCTATGAAAGGAGGAAAAATTATGTCTCTTGTTCTTTGTCAGCCTTTGATTTTTCAGCACGTGAAGGATTGAGCTTAAATAACTGTCTGAGTTCATGCCTCTTCTCTCTTTTCCACTCAATATATAGGTGCTTCCTAATCACTGAATCTTCTAGAAACAGAAGAGTAACTGATGTGCCATGCACCCATCCCAATTACTTAGACTGGCATAGACAAGAAACTACCAGATCATCACAGTAACTATTATTTCCTCCCTGAAGCCACTGTGAAACATAATGGCTTAACAGTATACTACTCCATAAACTCAGGCATCTCTGTTTCTTTCAGTCACCAAGGTTAAGTCTTTGTGATAACCAAGCCTTCACATGTAAAACAGGAAGCAAGGACCAAACATTAACAAGTAAGAGACACAATATCCCTTTCACTTTGTAAATATAAGTATACATTGATGTGAAACTTTATGATTTCTCATATTCATTTTAGTAACAGATTATGTTTTGCTGTAGTAGTTCTTCCCTTACAGAAATGCACATAACTATAACATACTGAGAAATTATATAAAATTAAAACATTTAATTTTACAAGTATAATCATTCCTTGGTTGAACATGTAACAGAACACAATCAAACTTATTTATTACAATTTATCACTTAACCTAAGAAGTGTATTTAACCAAAATTTATTATTAATTCAAAGGATTAGTGTGTGAAGACTAACATTTTTCTATTAACATTTTATACATTATCATAGCATTGACAAAATATTCCATACTACTTCTTCAAAAATAAAACATATTTGCTATGATTCTAATCAGTGTCTAGACATCAGAAGAAAAGTTCTTTCCTAATTCTTTCACAATTTCAAATATTTAGAGAATTTACTAGACAGGTAGAGAAGACTAAATCAAAGATTTAACATTTTAAAAGATATTTGTTCCCCTTTCTTGACAGAGAAAGAGATAATAAATAATATCTGCATTCTATGTTCAATAAAATTATAAAGGTTAGAGTTTTATTATTTTTCTCTTGCCTTTAAAAAATAAATAGGCTTGCCAATGACTTCATTACGCACAACTATTCAAGGTAAGCATAATAGAATTGTACTTTTTTGGCACAATGCAATTGCACGTTCTTCAAGGTAAATAAAAGATGGCATTGAATTACAGAACTTATTCCTTTATAAGAACTCAATTATAGTCTTGTCTGATATTTTCCTGAATCAAATCCAGTACATCTTGAGTTAAAATTCTCATACCTTCCCATGGCACAGAGGTACAGAAAGGTTTTCTCTACCCTTCTCTTTGATTTTCCTCTTCAACCAGGTCAAAAATACAACCCAGGATTTTTAACAAAGACAAAGCTATATAAAAGAGAATTACCAAAATACCCAAGTGTTGCCAAGTTCTCAGTCTTCTGAAGCCACTCTTTCATTTAATATGCAACTATTAAATGACTTAAACCATCATTGCTCATACAATAAGTCCAGCACCCTCTCTAAAATCCAAAGATTCCTGGGAGAGGTGGCTTGAGAGTGAAATCTCATCCCAAAATACATCCCCCCATGCATTCTCAACCACCTTATTATCCTATACCCGAAAACCCCTGACCTTTTATCTCCTCACTTTTCAAGCCCTCCATCTCTCCACCCCCTATATAGCATTCTTCCTCTTTGATTCCCCAAAGTGGCCCTAACCTATGCAGTATGGAGTTCAAGAAAGGTTTGTTGAATCAAAACAAGCCAAGAATGAGATGGGGAATTTCAAAATCAAACAAGAGAAATGTCAAACCAGAAGCCTAAAATTGACAATGAAGACAAAGGTGCAGCTCAGAAAGGGTAAGAGAGATGGTCTTTGCTTTCAAGAAGTATCTATACAGTCTATTAGGGCATTTTGAAACATACCTGAGCATAGTTTAGGCTCAAGCTGGGACCTTTGTTATATACTTAATGTCTTTTCAGAATGATGTTGTTCTTTTAATAAATCCAATAATCAGAGAGCTGTCAAAGTAAGTAGGAAACCAGAGAGTAATCAGGTAGCTAGTGTTATGTTATAACTGGCAAAGTGATTGAAGGTCTGTCTGCAGTGAATAACTGGACAGGAAATGTGCAGGAAAGGATAATATTTCCAGAAGGTCTGACTGAGAGGGAGCTGCTTGTTCCCACTGCCTAGCAAGATGTCCAACATCTGCCAATCATTACACATGAATCTGTAAAAAGAAAGGCTGGTCAGCCAGATGAATGCACTTCTGTGATAATAATATTCTAATTTCTGATAGAATTCACTTGCTCTACAGGAAGCCATTTCCAAATGAAGTTTTACTATTTCATCTTCTTGATTTTATTCCTTGTTCCTTAAGAGTCGAAGAAGTACTTGCTATAAAGGTAAAATTTTCTTAAATATTCACTTCACTGACAATTCAAATAATTGCTGGATCCTAATTGTAAACAGAAACAATGGCAAAGAAAGGACATCTTATCATTAGAAAGTAGAAATATGTTATCAGAGTTGGAAATACAGATATAGAACAAGACTGTCAAAAAATAAAGAATCTTTCAGGCACCCTTATAATCTACTTAGATATTCAGTGGTTGACCTTGAAGCAACTTCTGGCAAGTTGGATGGCATAATTTCCTAGAATATTATAGTGGATAAATCCATTAGCTTGATTACCTCCACTTCACATTTTCAAAGAAATTTAATACTGGTAGTGATAAGGTTGCAAACACTAAAAGCAGCCTGGCTTATGAAAATCCTATTTGTGAAAAAATATAGGCAGATTTCACTTAAGATTTCCACCAAATACTTTCACAAGCCCATATTGTTAAAATGTATACCTTTTTAAAACATTCATTAAGGCCTGAGGATATCATGGGCATTGCAAATTCTATTTTATCTTTAAATTGCTTTTAATCCATCAAAAATGTTTTGAGACCTACTGTTACTGGTGGAAGTGGGGATTTTGCAGTATCTAAAGGAAAAGAATTTCCTGATACCTACATAGGAGGATATGGCTCTATGTTATGGTTTATTGATGATGTAAAATTAAGGGGTTCACCTGCTGACTTCCCAATGTCCCATCTCCCTCCATCTCACCAAGTTAAAAGTTCAATTTTGCCCTCATTAGGACCAGGATGAAGGCCACAGCCCAGAGTTTATGTTCCATATTAAAATACAGTCTAACCCAGCATCCAGCTACCTTAGTGTGGTTTCTGATACTAGCATAACCTGGCAGTTGCCAAGAGTGCAAGCCAGAACAGAGGGGAGGGGCCCCAAGGCAGATCCAGAGAGGCTGTATTTCCCAGGTAACCAACCTAGCAAGGTACATGATGTGAGATTCCTCAACCCCTGTCAAAACATGGGAGGTGGGGAGGCCTTCATAGAGCATGCACAAGTCTAACGAAAGTCATTGGCTAAGGGAAAAGTCCTTCTGGTTCCTAACTGTGAGTTAGGCCAGAGGACAAAGCTACATCTTACAGTAGAGGTCAACATGGAGGCAGGGGGTAGTGCTGTCCTGTCAGTCTAGCCTGGAAAAAGGACGGGATTGGCTGAGGTCAGGGGTGGGGGTGGGAGGGCTGGACCACCGCAGAGCATATGAAATTCTGGGCTGGGAGATTTAAATAGAAAGAAGGGTGAAATGCACTGTCTTCCTCCGGGATCCACCAGGCAGATATGGGGGCAGGGCTTACATGACCAGCCAGCCCTGGATGCCAGGTAGCCAATGGCAGTTACAACAACACACACAGACTATGGGAAGGAGCTTGAAGCCAGAAAGTCACTTGCTTGGTAGCCTTGGGCTCCAAAGGACAAATAAGGAGTGGGATTTCTTAGAGTTGTTTTGGGTTTTAGTCTTTTGGGGAACAGATAGTTTTTGTTTGTGTTTTGCAGAAAAGATGAGCCTGGAGATGGGGAGTTCCCCATCCTTCCAAATTGTGCAACATTTTAGTAAAGACCTCTTTTTTTTCCCCTACAAACCTCTACCTCTAGAATTTGACTGTAGGTGGCAGAAGGCAGCCAAACTCCATTTTTGTTTGGTTCACACCAAAGAAAGGATACACAAATGCATGCGGTGAGTGCAGGTCACACTGGCAAGAGAAAGAGAGAGAAAGACAGCTTCTTAGTTTCCCTAGGATTATATTAGTTTAGGTGTGGGAGGGACCAGGTATTTCTCAAGATGACCAATCAACTTCTCAGACGTTCGTGTGTTTCACATGGGCCCACTTTCCAACCAATGCCTTCTTTCCCCAGAACAGACTGACAGGTCTCTCTGGTGTAGTACCATCCCCTGAGCCATTTTGACTTCTATTGCACCTGTGCCTGCTTTCTCCGGCTTTCACTTGATTATCTGGTACTGAGAGGGAAGGAAGGTATGTTAATCTTCTTAGAGAAATGCTGTAATTCCCTGGAAGTGTGAAGCTGCAGCTTCCTGGCTGGCAAGCAGGCTTGTGCTTCCCAGTTTATTAAACTCAATATCTAATTCCCTTTGCACCCATTTTCTGACTAAATATTGCCAGTAACACTACTATGTGCAAGCCATATGCTAGGTGCTTAGAGGAGCACAATGATGACTAAGAGAGTTCTTCCTTCTGTCTTGTAACAGAAATAAAACCATTAGGCAAATAACTAAAGCAGAATAAGTATTAAATTAAGATACAAATACCCATCTGGAAAAGCACAGGGAAAGAAAGATTGATTCTGACCAAGGATTAGGGGAGGCTTAATTGAGGTGAGAATTGACTCATAGAAACCAAATCAAGCTACACCTTTCTGGAATCAAACAAGATTTCTTTAGGTGGATTTAATACACAGTGGGAAATCTGTTCAGAGATTATGCATTCTACAAAGTGAGAAATATTAATAATGAAGCAAAAGAGATTTTGGACCATGTTATCATGTATCATACAACCTAAAATGTCATTAGTGAATAATATCAGTTGTCATGGGAATTGCAACATGTTACAAAAGTATAAAATATTTAACTCAAAGTGAACGATTTCATGGCTCTTAGTTGTAGAAAAATAGCATTTGTACACTGTTTAAAGGAGCAGGAGGGCATATATATTCTGTTATTAGAGAGAGGTACTGTAGAGTGGAACAGCAGTAGTTTTCTTGGCTTAAACATAACTGAGATGTACTCTTCTCCCAAGACTTCTAATTATTTTGCTCTTATTCTGTAATTAACTTGTAGCCTTTTGATTACTAATATAATCATTTACTCTAATACCTGAAAATGAATTATTTTAAGGATAGTCTTTAAACTTCTTGGGGTCAGGGACTATAAATTGGTTAGCATAGATCAATATGACAGTGCTTGATGACTGGAAAAATTGCAAATTCACAAAACTGTCAAAATCACAATTCTAAGTACCAGCAAGGCAAAATTGACTCTTAATTGTCAGTTAACTCTCACACATCTTACCAGATGTGCGAACTTACCTATCATGTCCTTATTTTCCAAAATAAAATAAAGCCAGTAGAAAAGTATGGAAGAATTCACATAAATAATCTCATATATATCATGGGCCTATATTTTCATTTGGCCACAAATATTTTATATCAGAGTAAAATAGAAGGTTAAATGGTCAAGGATCTATTTGAATTTTTTAAAAAGTTACATCAGGAATATTTTAATAATAAATATGATGAGAGAAGGTAAAATATTTTTCAAGTACATCAAAACTAGTACATCATGTACTCCCAGATAAGGAGGACTGAGAAAGGCATATCACTTCTGTGATATTCTTGCCAAAAATGCATAACACCAGGCTAATCAGAAAAAAAAACAGCAGAAAAATGCAAACTGAGGAACATTCTTCTGCAAACTAAGTAGAGGTCATAAAAGATGAGGAAAGACTCAGGAACTCCCACAGATTGGAGGAGACTAAGGAGATATTAAAATTAAAATAATATGGGACCTCAGATTAGACTCTGGAACAGAAAAAAAGATAGTATAAAAGCCTAAATTCCAAATAAAGTTTGTAGTTTAGTATTTGTGATAAGCATGAATTTGTTCCAGATTGCTTGGGTAAAAGAAACACCACATTTTCTGTTTTTTTTTTTTTTTTAATTTAAATTCCACTTTGTTCTGAACCTTCACTTTGCTAACTGATAGAACATTCACTAGTAGTCATTATTAGAGCTTTCTTCTCTATCAAATCCTATAGAAATTCAGAACTTACTAAGTCACAGGAAAATGAGTGAGATCAGATTAATCCTTAATAGTTGGTGGTCACTGTCATTACTGATGATTCTGCTACCCAAAGATGCCATTGAATTCTGGTTCTCTGCCATCTTCCAAGTGCCAGTGCATCATAGTGTACATGGCAGGAAGCAGGATGACACATCTACTTTTCTGAGATGTTTTTTCCATGCCTCCAATGACTCTAGAATATACCCCAGGGGATCCTTACTGGCCCTTTCACACAAGACAGGGATCATTTTGATCAGTGCCTAGCATATACCTGCTCCAGCAGCAGTACTGCCACGTGTCTGACTACAATCTCAAGGTAACACTCCTCCATCAATAATCACTCAACTAATTTGACAGAAACTCTATCAACCCTTGCTCCCTGGGGGAATTCCAAACTTAACCAATAAAGACCTGGACAGATGTTACTGTTTGTTTTAGGAGTGGTTTTGGTTTATGAGTTTTTCCTCTAGGGCTGCTCCTATTACAGAAATAAAAGGAGGGAGAAAAAAAGAAAGAAAAAGGAAGGGAGGAGGGGAGAGGGAGGGGGGAAGAAAAAAAACAAGAAGGAAGGGCAGGTAGATGAATGGAAGAATGAAGGGAAGGAAGAAAGAAACAGCTGTTAATTTCACTTACCCATTCACTTCCCATCTCCAAGAAAGAGGTTCATTCCTAGAAATGAACTGGCTTTGGGCCAAGCAAGATAAGTTTAGGATGCTAGGAGTCATACGTATCACTAAATCAACAAACGAGTGCTGGCGAGGATGTGAACAACATGGAACCCCAGCACACTGTTGGTAGAAATGCAGAGTGGCACATCCATTAAGGAAAACAGTATGGAGGCTCCTCATAAAACTAAAAATAGAACTGTCTTATGACCCAGCAATTCCACCTCTGGATATTTATCCAAAGAGATAGAAAACACCAATTCAAAAACATGTAATGCACCCCTATGTTCACTTCAGCACTCTACACTAGCCATGATACGGAAGCAACTCAAGTGCCTATCAATAGACAAACAGATGGAGATGTGGTATGTATATACAATGGAATATTACTCAGGCATAAGAAGAGTGGAATCTTCCCATTAGCTGCAGCATCGATGAACCTAAAGTGTATTATGCTAAGTGAAATGAGTCAGACTAAGAAAGACAAATACCATATAATTTCACTTAGATGTGGAATCTAAAAAATAAAATCAATCAACAAACAAAAAAGAAATAAACTCACAGATACAGACAACAAATTGGTAGTCTCTAGGTGGTAGGGGACTGGCGGGCTGAGTGAAAAAGGTGAAGGGATTAAGAAGTACAAACTGGCAGTTATAAAATAGTCATGGGGATGTAAAGTACAGCATAGGGAATATAGTCAATAACATTGTAAAAACTATGTATGGTGTCAGATGGCAACTAGACTTATTGGGGTGATCACATTGTAAGGTATATAGGTGTCTAATCACTATGCTGTACAACTGAAATTAATAGAATATTATATGTCAATTGAAAAATAAATTTTTAAAAAGTTACAATATACTAAAATTCACCAAAAAAAAAAATCCTCATATAACACTTCAAATATATTCAAAGAAAAGAGCTCAGGATATAGCAAAACATTTCCATCTACACCAGTTCCTCTAGATATAAACGTCACGAATTTTGACAGGACATCACAATCACTTCTCTTTTCTCCCTCACGTTGGCAATGACCCAGATGCTTTTTTTGATTGCTGAAAAGGATAAGATCACATGACTTGCTAGGGGATTTTTTTCAATCAATGAAAAAGATCAGCAGGCACAAATGTCTGGAGTGTATCAAATACTTGAGCAGCAACTTAAGATTTGATTAGAGTGGATTTCCACTTAAAATGACAACATCAAGTTACTGCATTATTGGAAAATCATTACAAGTAAGGATGAAGCAAAGCATAGATTACTTTAGGAAGTGTATACTTTAGAGTCCTTTAGCAATAAGTGCAAAAAGTTATTTCATGATATCTTCACAAGGCTTTGTTTTTGTGAAAATATTCAGAGTTCCAGTCTGAGTATTTTCACAAAAACATGAACTAAATATTTTTCCAAGAATGTTCTGACACTAATTTTGTATCAAAGTTGTTGGTATAGTTTTTCAACCCTATAGTATTAGCTCTATGATCCCACTGCTATCTAGACTGTCAACTGTGGATTCACTACACCAAAATTTATTATTGAAAAAGGTGTGACAAGTATTCTGTTACCTTAAAAAGAAAAGGCCTGGTTTCAGGAAAATGAATCAATTACCTTATTTAGATTAGTCAGTGCATCAAAAAGATTGTGGGAAAAATTATTAAACATTAGATATATAAATAATCAATCCTCACGTCTTTGAAGTAGCTAAAAGAATCTCAACACACACACACTCAAAAATATCTCTGAGGAAAAAGTACTTGCCAATACCCATGTACAATCACAATGACCTCCTTTTTGTTTGTTTGATTGTTTGTTTAGGAATGGGAGCAGACCTTCTCATGGACTGTTCTTAAGGATGCTTACTAACTCATAGATGAGCTCCCTTGCCCAGTCTGTCACTAAATAGTTTTAGTGAGTTAATTTTGGTAAGTTAATTAGCTCTCTGTATCTTTGTCTTCTCATGTATAAAATGGGGATAATAATAAACTACCTTATCTACTACCCATGAAGCTCATTCAAGGCTGAAATGTGATGGGATACAGAACCTTATTCATCAAATATAAAGCTTTTTTTCATCTATTCCACATTCATTTAGCCAGGAAGTATACTAGGTACTCAAGATATACAAATTAGTTTAATAGAATCACTGTTCTGTGGGTCAGTAACACAAGGTGCTAAGTTCATTGGCAGACGTATTTGAGCACCTAATATTACGGGAGTTAGTGTGCTTAGTGAAGAGGTTATAAAACTGAAAGACAGGGTACTGGTCCTCAAGAAACATACAGTCAAAAGAAAACGGATGCCCATAAACCAACACCTACAAAATAACACAGTATATGCCATAATAGAGAAGAAGAGCATAAAAGAGGAAAGGCTTATATTCACTTCTGTTCATGTTTACTGTACTCTGCCTATAATTAGGAAACACGGCCACTATGGCATTGCTACTGACTTGGATATGCTCTTTTGAGTTGAACAGTCATGTTCTTCACATGTGTGGTCAACCGAGAAAGAAATTAGCAGCCTTTATACTCAACTATCCATTTTATGATGAGAACACAGAAATCTTTATTAAAATATGTTAAGCACTGATATTAGATAGTAAAACAGATAGTGATCAGAGACCAATTTTTGAAAATACATTAAATCCTGCCCTGACTGGGTAGCTCAGTTGGAGCATTGTCCCATACACCAAAAGGTTTCAGGTTTCATTCTTCGTCAGAGCACACGCTTAGATAATGGGTTCAGTCCCCAGTGGGTGCGAATACAAGAGGCAACCATTTGTTATCTCTCACATAGATCTCTCTTTCTCTCTCTCTCTCCCTTTCTCTTTTCTCTCTCAAATCAATAAGCATATCTTCGGGTGAGGATTAAAAAAATAAATAAATATACATTAACTACTAAGTACAATTTGTTATCTCTCTCACTAATTGCTACAGGCATCTAGGTCACATTCACATTTTTTGCATTACAGTCCTCAAGACCAAAATATCTGTTTATTATTGGAAAACAGAGTAGAATCGCTCTTGTTAATTACATAATTTAATGTTCCTTGAAAAATTTAAAGTGAAATAACCCTGGCTGGCGTAGCTCAGTGGATTGAGTGCGGGCTACGAGCCAGGCATCGCAGGTTCGATTCCCAGTCAGGGCACATACCTAGGTTGCAGGCTGTGGCCCCCAGCAACCGCACATTGATGTTTCTCTCTCTCTCCATCCCTCCCTTCCCTCTCTAAAAATAAATAAATAAAATCTTTAAAAAAAAAAGAAAAATTTAAAGTGAAATAAGTTTAAAATTCCAACTAGAAACATAAAAATTCATCAAGGAAACTTCTACTCTAAGCACTTTAACTGACATGAGATACTGTTGTGCATGCGCTCTTTTTTTAAAAAGAAAGTATTAAGTTTTCCCAAGATAGCATCCCATGGGAGCTGAGAAATTTATTTTTAAAGGGTGTATCTTTTTCCTTTAATATACTGCTATAATTCTAGGACAGCAGTCTCTCTCTGGGAAATAAAATGACATTCAGGTGGTTGCCATCTGTATAGCCCGAACCCAAATGATAGGAACGAGCTGGTTCAGAGGCTGAATGACAAATATTATGAATTTCAAACAAATCTAAACCTGCCATTCTTTTCAGCTTGGATGTTCAAGAAATCATTTAAAACATTTGATAACCATGCCATTGTATACTTTGTGAGGCAGTTTGATTTCAGGGATTACAATTACCTGAGAAACTCAGAACCATTTGTCTCACACAAGCTATTTCGATATGAAGACTTCTTTCATCAGAGCCCTGAAACTTCATCTTACATCATCTCCTGATGGGAGCTGACTATATTATGCATGGTGCTGACAGGAAAACTGTAGTGTTACCATTACTGCCTGCTTGTTTTGCTGACAAGTCTTGCAGGCAGCATTAGTAATGATAGGCTGTGGCATATACAGAAACTTTTGAGAGGAGAGGTTAAATCCTATAGGGAAAAGAATTTGAGGAATAAGTGATTTAGCAATGGGAAGAAATCAGTTAGCCAGAAAAGCACCAGGACTGAACAGGTATTTAGCTCTTCAGGGAAACACCCAGCTATATATCAAGATCAAGAAAAAGTATGAGATCAATTAGAGTAGATATTTAAAGGCAGTTAACACTTCATGATGTTGATATTTAAAGAAAAAGGACCAAAAATTCATCTTTTCTGTGCTATTAATCTATAAATATTTTGCATTTAAAAATCAAGTTTTTCAGAGAAATGATGTTCTTTTATCATCTTTCTTTTTTGAAGCATATTTCTTGTTGGATTTGTTTTCAATAATTGAACTACATTAGAGACACCATTTAAAATGCTTCTTCACTTAACCTCAAAGTAATTAAATCAGCAATAGGCATGTATTATGAATAACTTTATCAATCAATGTCAGCATTTCAAATGTTCAAAATTGTGCAGTAATATCCAAGATAATGATTTCAGAAATACAAGAGAGGCATCACTATTTTTAATGTGTATCATGACATTTATGAAATGTTAAGGAGAAAAAAATGACAAAGAAAAATGGAAAATGAGCTATTAAAGGTACACATGTCACTTTCATGAAGTGGTTCAGATTAGCATTTTATTCACAATGAGCTAATTTTATTATTTTATAATCTTCAGACCAATGGATCAGTCTCCATTTTCAGAGATGTTCAGATAACATTTTTCTAATTTAAGGTTTCTCTCTCCTTAAAATTTACCTATCAGAAAAATAATACTTGCAATAATACTTGTAACAATTACAAGTTTTACCAATTTGTACCTCACTGGTAATAGCCTCCAAATATTTCTTGCCTCCAATGACTTGATTATTTCTTCCCAGACTTGAGTTATTGAAGTTTTAAATTGTTCCCTGGGATTCATGGGGATAATTAGGTTACTGCCCTCAAAATCTACATTCAACAGCAATGATTTTAAGTTTTAAAAGAAGTAAAACAGCAGTTACTTCATTAGAAGTTCATTGGATATGACCTTTATCAAAAATAAGTTGCTTCAGGGGTCATTTTATTTTTTATTAGAAACCTAATAGATTCATTTAAAAATTCAAAAAGCATAACTCTGTAACCTTCAAAAATCTCAAATATATTTGTAGGGTAAAAACATGCTTGTTTGTTTGTTTTTAAAATGTGGAATTGGTTTAAACATAAAAACCCTTATTTTAAAAAATTCTCCCTGCTGTCTTTTATATACAATTACATTTCATAAAGATTATATATCTTTCTCTATGTATGTCTCTGATTTTTTATATATTGTGTTATTATCATAAACTTGGGATGTCAAGGAAATTTTCAGTCTTTAAAGAATTTTGTTGATCTGTTGGATAATAAGGTGAAACCGAGGTTTATATTATTTCATCATTGCCCCCCTTTTTTATTTCTGTACTCAACATGAATCATTTATTCAATAACCATTTTTGTTAAGCAGTGTAGGTTAACACGAAAGAAATGTAATACATAGTCTTTGTCCCTAAAAGACACACACACACTCTAGAAAGTCAAGACATGTACACCATTTAGGAGAATATTATGATTAAGTGTCAACATACATAATATAGCAGAACTTAAATTTTTAAATAAGATTCATGTTTACTGAAATGTATGTAGAAGTTTTCACAGAGGTGATGGGATTTGAACTGGATTTTAAGGGACATTGAATTAAGTGAAATGAGGGGAGAGGGTCTGCACAAAGAAGAATAAAGAAACACAAGAATGAATATGACCAGGAGAATGAATGGATAACAGTTTACATATGGGGAAACACCTTGTTGGGCAGTAGGGAAAGATAAAATTGGAAATAAACTGGGTCCAATTATGGAGGAACTCAAATACTAAAAGGAAGAGTTTAGACTTGTTATCATTTGGCTTGAGCTAGGCTAACAGTGGAAATGGGATAAAAAGGTTGAGTCTAAAAAGCCTTGGGGAGGAAGCATCAATAGCGCTTTTATCCATTCAGTTTGGTAAGCATTTGTTGAGTACTGTTTATTTGGCAGAATATTTAAGGAGTAAAGATTCTAAGATGGGTTCAAGACTCTGAAGTTTCAAAAAGAGAGAAGTGTACATACTAACATAAATTTTACCATACCCTCTGGACCCTTGAGAAATATGATTCTAACCCCCCAAATGGTGCTTGAGCCACATAAGAAGCATGGTGGAACAAATGAACCAAATTTGTGTAATTAGTTCCTGAACTGACCTACAATTCCTTTATGCTTTTCCTTGCCTTTGAATCATTCAGTTTCCAAACCTTTCTGTTTCCAAGTTCTTTCCTGCCTCACCTCTCCAACCTCTGAGACTTTAGCTAGTTACTTTCTTTCCAGATGTTGCTCTTTCTTGGACATTTAGATTGTCTTAGGCAAAGCCTAAGTCATCTTTCTTTTTCTGATTTTGCACTGTGGAAAACTGGCTTGGAGGAAAATTAGGAGGTTTAGAAAGGAAAATGATTAGGGTAGAGGAAAGGCAATCAACTTGACTGTGATTTTATGGATATTGTAATGATAGTGGGATTCATGATCACATACATGAATCCTGATAGTTGAAAATATCAAATTAGAAATTAAGATAGGAGACAAAGTTAAAATGCCAATTTGGGCATCTTCACCAATGTCAATTTAAGGACTATCAGACACACTGAAAGCGCTTCCTTCTCCTTACCCTGGAATGAGCATAATTGGTGAGGAGAACTATGTAAGGTATCATTCAAGGTCAATAAAATAATGTGTTAAGTGTTATCTCATTATGTCTTGCACAACTCTATAAGGTAGGAAGGCAAGGTTGATTATATATAATTTCCAATTAGGATTTTTTTCTCATTTGACCAATAATTTGATTCACATTAAGATTTATATACATATTTATCACAGACTGATTTCTTCTAAGCTCCTATGTACAAAAATCAATTGTTATTTCCATGACCGGTCTAATTATTCCTAAAATCTGCTAATTCTACTGTCTTTCCTATCATCATGTTCAGTCTTGCTCTCATAAATAACTGTGATTAGAAAAACTGAATATGTTAAAAAGAAGGCCAGATTGAGGAAATTTGGTCTATAACACACAGATCCTCTATTCAGCTGAAAATAAAGGAAATATGTAAAGAAAAACATTAAGGAGAAAAAGGCTTGTTATTCTTTGAGGGATGTTTGGAAACCATTGGTAACTGTGCCTGGAAAAACAATAGACTGAAAAAAATCTACCGTTTGATTCTTTGTGTACTAATTCTCTATTGAACATACTACACTGTTTAGAGTTCTTAATTTTTTAATTATTTTGTTAAATATCATCAAACAGAACCATAAATGTAAGTTCCAGAAGATGGTAGAACATTCAATAACTATAAGGCATTGATGGGACATGAGAAACCCAGAGGACTCTTATTCACTCTGGAGTATTACTGGATCATGCGGCTGAAAGGAATTTGGAAAAAAAAATTAGTTGAAGCACCTTCATTTTAAAGAAGAAACCGCAAACTCTGAGAGATTGTGAAAAGTTTAAGGTCAGCCTTGACCAGTGTGGCCCAGTTGTTTGGGTGTCATTCAGCAAAGCGAAAGGTCACTGGTTGGATTCCTGGTCAGGGTACATGTCTGGGTTGTAGGTTTGGTCCCCAGTGGGAGCAGGTACAAGAAGCAACCAGTCCATGTTTCTCTCTCACATAGGTTCTTCTCTCCCTCTCTTTCTCCCTTCCTTCTCCTCTCACTAATAAATAAATAAATAAATAAATAAATAAATAAATAAATAAATAAATAAATGTTTTAAGGTCATAGCAAGTCAATATTAGCGCTCAGTTTTGAATCAAGTTCACCTGACCTCCAGTTCAGTGTTCACTCCACTACACCACACTGATTGTAATTCCCACACCTTGACTAAGTGAATTAATCCAAAGGTAGTTATTGAGTTCTTACTATGTGCTTATCAATGTGGCACATATTAAAGGGAAAGCTAAAATTTTTTAAAAAGGCAGTTTTTAAATGTTGAGACATTGACCCTGTTGCCAGGAGCTTTAAAATTTATGTGAGATTATCTTACAAGTAGTTAACAAGTAGTATCAGAACTAATACAGAATCAAGTGTTGGATGGTAGCAGAGTGTTCATTAGAAAAGATAAAAGTGTAAGTCAGATGAATCAGAGCAGGAGTAGGGACGTGTGTACTATCTGTTCCAAAGCTGCTAGGTACAGCTCTGCAGAGCCATTCTTTGACAATGTCATGTGTCATCTGCCAGTATACCAGGAGAAAAAAGACATTCTCTATTTACTTCCCTCACAGAGTACAAAGAGAAAAGTTGATGAGAGTTAAAGTTTGCTGCAACTTTTTATGTGTATACTGATTTTAGAGAGAGAGGGAAACATGGATGTGAGAAACAGTTATTACTTGCCTCCTGTACACTCCCCAGTTGGGGGTCAGATCTGCAGCCTAGGTATGTGCCCTGACCAGAGATCAAACCCACAACCTTTTGGTGTACGGGACAATGCTCCAATGAACTGGGCCACTTGGCAAAGTTTGCTAAGGTATTTTAAATCTTGCCTCCCAAAATAGGCTGTGTTTACTCTTACTGTGAAATTATTAAAATTTATGCCAAAGTATTAAAAAGTCGTTTCCTCAACTTTAAGATCTTAGATCTCACTAACATATGATAAATATTAGAGTCTCCTTTTTATGGCAAATAGCACAACTCCAGAAAAATGTTGGGTAAATTTTGAACAGAAGTCCTCATTGAAGTGGAAGTACTCAGTGCCCCAAATTGCTTTAAGTTAATAGTTACTACAAAAACACTCAAACAAAAATGTATATTTGGCAAATGATTTGAGGCAACCAAAAGAGAAAAATAAAATATGGGCAAGTTAAAATATTATACTATAGATATTAAACCTACAAACATATACAACCTGTTTCAAGGAAAAATTGCACCACCTATTGAATAATTTTAAATGCATTTTAATTGCCATTGAATCAGTTTTTAGTACAAATATACATTTTTCTTTACTTTTTTCATGTGTTTTGTTCACTGCTATGTTCCCCTAAGGCCTATAACACTGCTGACACATAGTAGGCACTCCACAAATATTAGTTTAAGTTTTTTACGTCAGGCTCATTTCTCTCACTAGCTGTATTAACATTTAATATTGATTGTTGCTTAGGCCACAAGGTCTACACGGGGACAGCAATTTGAAAACATACTTTTAACTTTTAAAGACATTGCATAAACAATGCTAAAATTAGATATAGTCCTGTGGAAAAATAAAGCCATTTCTCCTCTTCTTGTAGGAAAAATTAGGGATTAAAACTAGTAAGACTTTTCAGAGCCTCAGTGTGGATAAGAATAACGAAAGAGGGGGGGCCAGAGAGATAGAGAGAGAAGAAAGAAAGTCAGCATGAAACAGAATACAAAGATCAAGAACAACTTGTATCATTAATCCCCACCAAAAAAAAAAAGTGAATAAACAGAACAAAACAAAAGTAAATACTATTTCCCAACAACAGAAAACTGAAATTTTATGAGGTGGCTCCCAGCTGATATTTGTTACCTACAATACTTGACTTGAAACAAGTTACTGACAAAGGAGTTAAAGCACTGGTCTTGGAATCAGATAGACCAGGATATGCAATAGACGTGAGACTTTCAGGGTTACTGTGATGTTGGAGATGATACAAATAAATAGCAGCTATCAGGAAGTACAGCCGGTTCAGTTTCTTAAATTATACTTAGTATTTAGATTACAGAGAACTGTGCTGTATTTAGTCCTAATAAGGCCATTTTTCCCCTTAAAACAAATACAGACCCACACCATAGGCAATATGAATAAGTCAGTAAAACCTTGTTGCAATATCTTTTAATCCTCGCTCAAGGATATTTTTTATTATTGATTTGAGAGAGGGAAGAGAGAGAAGGAGGGGAAGAGGGAATGGGAGAAGGAGAGGGGGAGGGAGAGAGACAGACAGACAGAGACAGAGACAGAGAAACATCGATGGGTTGCCTTCCATATGCTCCTGACCAGGGTTGAAACCCAAAACCTCTTGGTATTTGAAATGATGTTCCAATGAACTGAGCCACCTGGCCAAAGCACTGTTAGAATATGTATAAGTAAAACTTTTATCACACCAATAATATCCCTCAAGTCAGTGCAAACAAAAATTGTTACTAAAGTCCAATAAATTGTTCCAAAATAAACATGAAATTAGTGACTACTATGTGCCAAATGCTTTGCAAGACACTGAGGATACCACACTAAGATTTAATCCTTGTCCTTAAGCAGCTAATAGTCGGTGGGAGAAGACACTTCTAAACACCTATAAAAGGGTGATGAGGAGATCCACTGTTTTAAACCCAATGTGTTACAGCAATGTTGAGAAAGAAGAACAAAGTAGGAGGGATCACAATGCCTGATATCAAACTATTACAAGGCCACTGCAATCAGAACAGTCTGGTACTAGCATACGAACAGACACATATTCCAATGGAACAGAATAGAGAGCCCAGAAACAAACCCAAGTCTCTATGGTCAATTTATATTTGACAAAACAAGAAGCAGCGTAAAATGGAGTAAAAATAGCCTCTTCAACAAATGGTGTTGGGAGAGTGGAACAGCTACATGCAAAAACATGAAACTCGATCACCACCTTACACCATACAGAAAAATAAATTCAATGTGGATAGAAGACTTACATATAAGTCATGACACCATAAAAGTCCTAGAGGAAAACATAGGCAGGAAAATCTCCGATATTCCACACAGCAATATTTTCCCCAATATGTCCCCTAGAGCAAAGGACATAAAGGAAAGAATAAACAAATAAGATCTCATCAAAATATCAAGCTTCTGCAAGGCTAAAGAAAACAGCATTAAAATGAAATGGGAACCAACTGTATAGGAAAACATATTTGCCAATGATACTTCAGACAAGGGTTTGATCTCTAAAATCTATAAAGAACTCACAGGACTCCACTCTAGGAAGACAAACAACCCAAGTAAAAAATGGGCAAAGGACTCACTTGAACAGACGCTTCCCTAGGGAGGATAAACAAAGCACCAGCCAGCAGAGAGATGCAAATTAAAACCACAATGAGATACCACTTCACACTGGTCAGAATGGCTGTCATAAAGAAGTCAACAAAAAAGTGTTGGATAGGTTGTGGAGAAAAAGGAACCCTATCCTAGTGCACTGTTGGTGGCAATGCATATTGGTGCAACCACTGTGGAAAACGGTATGGAATTTCCTTAGAAAACTAAAAATGCATCTGCCTTTTGACCCAGAAATTCCACTGCTAGGAGTATATCCTAAGAACCCTGAAACACCAATACAAAAGAACCTATGCACCCCAATGTTCATAGCAGCACAATTTAGAATATCCAAGGGCTGGAAGTAACCTAAGTGTCCATCAGTAAATGAGTAGATGAAAAAACTATGGCACATTTTGCAATGGAATTCTATGCAGCAGAAAGAAAGAAGGAGCTCCTACCCTTTGCGACAGCATGGATGCAACTGGAGAGCATTATGTTAAGCAAAATAAGCCAGGCGGTGAAAGACAAATACCATATGATCTCACCGTTAAGTGGAGCCTAATCAATGAAACAAACAAGCAAGCAAAATATAACCAAAGACATTGAAATTAAGAACAAACTAACAGTAACCAGAGGGGAGATGGGAGGAGATAATGGAAGGAAAAGGGTGAAGGTTTTCAGGAACAACTATAAAAGACACATGGACAAAACCAAGAGGGGTGGAATCAGGACAGAGAGGTGGGGATGGCTGGGGTATGGGGGAGAGGTGGGAGTAAATGCAGAGGGGGAGAAAATGCAACTGTACTTGAAAAATAACAAAAAAAAATAAGTAAAACTCAGTGTGTCATTTGGAAGAGAAAAACTTGAGATCACAAATGGATTTGAATATCCTTGGTCCTACTTTTCATAGTCCTGCTAACCACATTGGAGATATCAAACAGGTCACCACTATAATGTAGGCCATCAGAACTCACTGAAAACAATCACATTTAGAAAACAGAACACAGTCCATATGTCCAACTAAGGAACTCAATCACTCGTTAAAAGATTAAAGTAAGAGCTGACATAATATTAACATTTTTATAGCATATACAATTTACAAAGGACCTTAGTTTGTATAATCCCAGTTGACTGTCATAAATCCATGAGTTAAGCAGGCATTTTCTGGCACATTTTATAGGTAAGAAAACAGGTTTTAAAAAGTGAGTGATGCAATTGACTCAGTGCAACACCATGGGAAATAAAAGCAGGAACACTTGAAGTATGAAAAAATAAATGCCCAAAAGATAGAAGTTAGATGGGTTCAACTTAAAGAAAGAAACTAGAGAGATGAGAGGAAGAGGAGGGGGAGAGGATGGAAGGAGGGGGGAAATTGGGGGAGAGAGAGAGAGAGGGAGACGGAGAGGGAGAGAGAGAGAGAGAGAGAAGGGGCTCCTGGAAGTGAGTAGAGCTTCAGGAGTGCTTCTGACACAGACATTGCAGACCATGGGCAACCAAATGATAAGAGGTTTGAGCCCTACAGAATGAGCAGCCAGGACACCTCACTGCAAGATAATGCCCCTACCATGATCTTGCACCAAACAGCAAACAACAAAGTTGCCTAAACTTCCTGTCTCCATCTTCTCTCCTCCATGCTCTTTGGACAGCTCTAATCAGCTTGTAGCCCTCCAATCAACTCCGCCAATATTGCTGTCATCTAGGTAACTAATAAATTCCAAACTGCTAAATACAATGTTTCATTTTCCATTCTCATGTTACTTGACCTGTACTATGGGCTAAAAGTTTGTACCCCCTGAAATTCATATGTTGAAACCCTGATGTCCAATGCGATGCTGTTAGGAAGTGGGGCCTTTGGGAGGTGCCTAGCTCGTGAAGGTGGAGGCCTCATGAATGGCAATAGTAGCCCCATAAAATAGGATCACAGAGCTCCTTAGCCCCTTCCACTGCAAGGGGATACAGCAAGAAGTCAGTAGTCCATGACTTGGAAAAGGGCTCTGTAAAAAATTATATAAATGGAGCCACTTTAAAATGGAGCCAGAGCTGTCATCCCAGAGGAAATACCTTGTATGTCACAAACCCTTGGAAAGTTAAGACAGGGTAAAATAACCACTGCAGTGGGCCTAAAGCAACATTATGTCACAAAGACGTGTTTGCAAGAACAACAAGAAGGTAGATATGACTACCAGAGTGATTACTGGACTGAAAATTAAAAACATTGTTGAGAATTAAAGTCACTGTGTTAGCTTGTCTGTACCAATAGAAATGCCTTCCTTCTATCGATGTAATTCTTCTGACTTTCCTTTCTCATAAATATCCATTGTTTTTGTCTCCAGTCTTGCTTCTGCCTGAATCAGTGTTTCCAGAATAGCATTTCTTTTTTATCTCAAATAAATACTTGTTGCCTCTAACTCTGGTCTTTTATTTTTAGGTTAACAGCTCCCACTCAATCATGCTGGCACTCTGGTCTCAGACTCCCAGTCTCCAGAATTGTGAGAAATAAATTTCTCTTGTTTTTAAGCCATCCAGCCTGTAGTATTTTGTTTTAGCCGACAACGTATTAGAAGGATTGAACACAATAATTGACATCACTTCCTCCATACCTAAGACTCAGCTAAACTAAACATGTTCAAACCCAACTCCTAAACTTCTTCCCAAACCTTTTCTACTTACAGCCTATTTCATTTCAGAAAATGGCAATTTCATCCTTTTCAGGCCCCAAACCTTGACAATATTATTTTTTATAATTTTTATATTTATTTTTTTAATTTTAGAGAGGGAGAAGGGCAAGAGATAGAGAAAGAGAAAGAAACATTGGTTTGTTTTTCCACTTATTTATGCACTCATTGGTTGCTCCTTGTATGTGCCCTGACCAGAGATCAAATCCACAACCTTGGCGTATTGGGATGATGGTCTAACCTACTGAGCAACCCAGCCAGGGTGAGTTATTATTTTTAAAAACAATTATTTATTGAAATAAGTGTACATATCAGAAGTATAATGCTCCAAGAATTTTCACAAACTGAACAAATGCATGTAACTAGCCTGAACTGAAGAACCAGAACTTTAATGATACCCCAGATGCTTTCCTTAGACTGTCCCATTCTAGTCACTAACTTCCCCTCAATAAAACTAATGTCTTTCTCAGAATGCAATGCAGGAGAACAACAAAGAAGAAAAGATAGGCAACACAGGGTATATATTTTCAAAAGTTCCAGCATTCACCTACTCTCAGTGCCAAACGAAAAAGAAGAGATAAGATGGGTAAAAAGGAATACACAAAGCAATAATAGAAGAAAATTTCCCAGAACTAAAGAAAGGCATGAGATTTTAAAGGCCCATTACATGTCAAGCAGGATGTTTGACCTATATAAAGACCTATACCGAGTCACACGGTGGTGACATTTAAGAAAAAAGAAAAAAAAAACTCTGAACAACTTCCCGAAAGTAAAACATTATGCTAAAGGAGCAAGGATCAATCACAACTGAATCAATGACATCAGTAACATTAAATCAATGAAATCTGAGTTTTCATTGGTAATATTGTGTAGGGAGAAAATGGGGCAATATTAAAAATAAAAAAAATAAGGCATCCAAGATGGCGGCAGAGTAGGAGGCAGCTACGTTCATCTGGTTACAGACACGGACCTTATTTGAAGTCAGAACAAGGAGCGGAGAGCTGCTAGTGAGCACATACGTGGACCAGAGTGTGGGGAGTATGCAGGAGTATGCAGGTACTGGCTTGCCTGTGGGGCACCCAAGGATCGATGGCCTGGGTTTTTTAGGTGGACCACCTCTGCTGTCCAGCCCAACACTGCTGGCTGCACGGAGTAGGTCAGGTCCTGTGAGCTACCAGGGTGGTGAGAGAAGTCCTGAGAGGTGTGGGCTCTAGAAACAGCAAGGTGGGAGCAAGCAGGTCCGAGGCTAAAGATCTCTGGAGGGAACAGGGTCAGTACACTGATACCACCCTGTGTTAAGCAGAGCTAAGGGGCTATTCCTAATGCCATCTGGGAAAGATTCAGGGAGAAACTCTATCTAAAACTGTCAGAGACTGTGAAGGGAGGTGGCCAGCCCTGACCATGGGACTGTGTGTTTCAGGGAGAGAGAGAACACATGGAAAACAGCACCTACAAGGACTGGCACTACAGTGTAGGGGCCATAGAGAAACTCTTTTAAAAGCAGAGCTGAGACAAGTCCTAAGCTTTGGCAGGGCCCTGGGCTCTCACGCCTGTGCACATAGCCAGGCTGCAGTGGCTTTGTTAACCAAAAATTCAGAGGCAGAGAACACACTGAAGGAATGGGAGGACCTGACACAACATGGCCCATGAGTAGAGAAAGAGGGCAGCTCAAAGTGGAGAATTTATGACAAACCTCCTGCAAGAGAGCGGCAGGCTCCAGTCTCCAAGGAAGGAGCTGAAAGCCTGAGGGTTGCTGCAGCCAGACACAGACTTTCACAAACAGGTGAGCCCAACCCCAACCTGCAGGATTACAGGCTCAGGGGACTGGTGAAATCAGGTTCAGGAGTTTCCTACTGTGTACATATCCTCAAGGGAAAAAAGAAGTGCTGATAGGGCCCTTCACAAGACACTACTCACCAGACACTATGTGTTACACAGCTCCTCAGGCCCAGATTTACTAAACCCAAAAGAGCAGAGAAAATAGAGACAGGCCCAACGAGGTGCTATCTTCTCTCCTATATAACTGTTTAACATTCATTTCATATCCTTCAAATTTGGGCATAATATAGCTCCAGGTATAATGCAGTTTATCTCAATTCTCATATATTGCTCTTCCCTTCTCTTTCTTCATACTACCTCCTTCCACCCTCTTCAAATTTTTCTTTTAAATTCTATTTTCTTTCTTGTCATATCTTGTTTCCATTCCACTCTCTTACTATGGCACCCCCTCCTGCCTCTCAAAACCATTTGTGAGTGTCATTAGTCATCTCACATCCCTTCTCCTGTTCTTAAATACCCTTATTCTCTTTCCACCTTTATCAATATTTGCTCATAGGTCGTGGATAAAATGGTTGTTACAGTTCTTCAATCTTATTTTGAGGTAGTGATTATCTTTGTATTTCAAATCTCAAATTTCACTGTTCCCTCTACTACTCCATTTTGCCTTTTTTCTGCTTTCTTTTGCATTGATTTTTCCTGACTTAGCCTGGATTTCATCCACACTATTAATATTCCTTCTCCTCTCTATTCTTTCAAATACTTCTCTTTCCTCTAGATATTTCTTAAGCTTTTTCATCTTTCCTTTTGTCCTCTTCTTCCCATCCCACCTACATAAATCTTAGCTCATTGGTTGTTGATATGTCTGTGGTGGAGCTTGTTTTCCAATTTTATATATGTGTGTATGTTTATCTCTTAGTTGTGGTTGTCTCTTTTTTCTCTCACTATAATTTCCTTTAAATTTTGGTTTTCACCTAATATTATATTCTTCCCCTCTATTACTCCATTCTACCTTCCCTCCTCCCTTTTTAGTTGTGAAGTAAATTTTATTTTATTTCCTGCTTTACCTTTTCTCTACTTCCTACTCTTATTATTGCCCCTCACTCTTCTCTGGCAAAATATTTTTTCTTTCAATTAGTCATCTCATATTCTTTTTTCCTTTCTTATAATAGTCAATCTCTTTAAACATTTATTAATATTGGCTCATTTGCTATTTATAGTGTAATTGCGGGTGGGGGTTATTTTACAGGTGTGGGTCTCTATCCTAGGCAGTTTGGTTTTTGTTTTGGCAGCACCTGTACAACAGTATACAGGATGTGGAGGGTAGAGTGACTTGGTCAGGCAGAGGGAAGGGCCTTCCAAAGAATGACCTAACAACAACCAAAACCCAATTGCAACCACGTAAAAGGCATAAAGGGCAACACAAAAACATCAAACTCAAGTGATCAAGGAGAATGCACCACTGAATCTCTCAGCTCTCTTAACAGAGAATATCACATCATGAAGACTGGGAGTCAAAGCAGATCAATCTAACACACAGAAACAAACAAGAAGAATCACCTAACTGGGGAGACAAAAAAAAAAAAAACCTACTTGAAAGGAAATGAGGAATCACCAGAAAGAGTGATAAAGAAATTGAGGCAACAAAACTGTCAACAAAACTGACAGACATCAACTGCAAAATTATGGTTATAAGGACCCTCAAGAAGCTGAGTGAGAACATCAAAGAACTCCAAGGAACCTTTAAGGAAATTACTTTGAACTATATCAATCAGCATGAAAAATGGCATAGAAACTATCAGTAAGAGCCAGGAGGAAATTAAAAACACAATTATCTGAAATGAAGAACACAGTGGAAGGAATAAAAAAGTAGGTTAGAAGCAGAGGAATGAATCAGTGAGCTGGGGGACAAAGTAAAAAATAAGTTCCAGACAGAGCAACAAAACAAAAAAATGACTAAAAAAACCAAACAAACAAAAAAGAGGGGTTGAGGGAACTGTAGGACCATGTGAAGCATAATAATATCTGTATAATAGGGATATCAGAAGGAGAAGAAGAAGGACAAGAGATAGAAAACCTGTTTGAAAAAGTAATGATGGAAAACTTCCTTAACTTGAGAGAAAAAGTCACACAAGTACAGAAAGCACAGAAAGTCCCAATCAAGACGAACCCAAAGAGGCCTATGCCAAGACACATCATACTTAAAATGGCAAAATTCAAAGACAAAAAAGAGAATACTAAAGGAAGCAAGGGAGAAACAGTAAGTAACATACAAGGGAGCTGATAAGTCTAGCAGCTGACATTTCTATAGAAACACCACAAGCCAGAAGGGAATAGCAAGAAATATCCCAAGTAATGAAAATCAGAGGCCTGCAACCATAACTATTCTACCCAGCAAGGATCTCAATTAAAATGGAAGGTGAAATAAGGAGTTACCTAGACAAAAGAAGGAAAAAGAACACATCTCCACCAAACCAGCACTGCAAGAAATGCTAAAGGGACTGTTTTAAGAAGATGAAGAAAAAGAGTGAGAGAGGATAACAAGAACAAAGGGGATAAAATAAATAAGTACTTATCAATAATAACGTTTAATGTAAATGGATTAAATACTCAATCAAAATACACAGGGTAGCTGAATGTATAATAAGACATTACCTGCATATATGGTGCCTACAGAGGCATCTCAGAACAAAACACCTACACAGAAAGAAAGGCGATGACTGTAAGAAAATATTCCAAACAAATGGACAGGAAAAAAAA